>CM076575.1:788482437-788589065 GCA_034641835.2 Pinus albicaulis | reverse complement strand
GGTGCTAATCTAGAACAACAGGTTAAAGACTATACGACTACTTTTCCTAACTAAGAATAGACACACAGAATGGATTAGAGGCTTAATTGGAATCCAAGTGCTTCCAAATGAATCCTTCTGTCGTTTCTGTTGTAGCTTCAAATTCTAGCCGCCTGTGCAAAGTATTTCCTGTAAGAATAAACACTAAACAACGGAAGATAGCAATAATACAGATGTTTATTCAAGTTAGTTTGCTAAATCAGTAAAGCATAAACCATATACATCAACTAATATATTGTAATATGGAAAATCAAATCCCATACAAATGCATATAGGGAAAAGTAAGTTGTACTCTTTATTAATGATAGAAGGGGAGGTTACAACCTAGTGACTTATTTGAAGTGACCATCTCCAGTAGCATCCCAACCTCATCATAGTATAAATCTCTCGAACAGTGGTTACACAAATCTAACCCTCAATTGAAATTCCACCAAAATTTCTCTACTCAATTTCTTCCTCCTCAAACACTAGGACCTATGCTCAATTTATAGAGGAGCTGAAGGTAGCTTTACAATCAATGACTTTCCAATAATAGTCAAGACATGTTCCCAATATTGTAGATGTGAAACGAACACATGGATTCAAAGCTTGAGACGTGAAATCTTCTAGAAGGCATTGGCCAAGTGGAGATTCTGGAACAATGAGAATTTCACTCCCAATGTGACCAACGCATCTGTGAATGTCGGGAGTGCTTTGCAGAGAAGCCTTTCATGGGGCTACCTACATATGCAATGCACTTAGTCCCTTTAGAGGCAGCGTTGATGAGCTCTCATATGATATATTATAAACTTCAAATCTTGGAAACCTTTTTTTAATGAAAGTCATGTATGATTTATCTTGTTCATTGTCTTAGGGCATGCAACAACTTGAAATGATAGGGGATGTTAGACCCTTATTCATTGGCCCTGGAGATTATGCCTAGTTAACCAGGTCATTGGGAATGATGCCCAAATTTTCCTATAACAAATTCCCCCCTAAAGCATGAAGTCAAAATAATAATAATAACATTTGATTGAGATGCTTTATGTTGATATTGCAACAAGATGATGAGCTTAGTGGAAAGAAGTCACCTTCACTAAGTGGGCCCGCAGGCTATTTTTGGCGCAAAGTCTATTTTTAGACATATGGATCATGTTCTATGAGTTGCGGGATGTTATTTGTGGATGGTTGGTCAAGTCGGAAAAATTAGATGGACTTCTATTTTTAGACATACTGGGCAGAATCTATTTTTAGATTGCCAGTCTAAAAATAGATATGTCGAATATTATTAGCTCTTAATAATATTTAGACTCTAAACATTATCTTATTCTCTTGGAGCACTTCAGTTAAGTGCACAAATGTGGCACAGGAGCTGACAGAAGGAATTACGCTATTCCTGAGGGTTATGTGGAGCTATTACATGGATACTTCAGTTAGAACTCATGTGAGAGAGTTTGGTGGAGTTGATTGAGGAAGTTAATGGAGTTGTGTTCAGTTTAACTAATCTAAACATATTTGAGCTATTTGTATCTAGTTTAACTGATTGATACAATTAGTGAGAGTGGTGTGAATTAATTATTAATTAATTCACTAATTATAAACTCATTAATCAACTAAAGAATACATCAGTTAACTTCGGTGCATGGACAGTTTCAGTGGAGACCAGTGCAGAGATAGGTGAAAGAGCAGGTTAACTATCAGTTGTGACTATACTGTTGCATATTTGCAACTACCAGTGATTGGAGGAGCCCATGAGGATTGCGCAGTACAAGCCAGGTGGTTTATGTTATTTAATGAGCCATCCTACAGCATTGATTACGCAATAGAGGCTGGCTATCAAGTGGCAAGGATTGGAGCATGTGTTTTGCTAGATCTAGCTTGATTAGTGTGTAGCAATTGGAGGTTGTGCTAAGAGCTTGTGAGGAGCTTTGTACAATTATTGTTACATGATATCTATGACATATAATATACAGATAGTTGGGGGTTTTCAGCTTTAAGCTTTCCCATGAAATACTGTGTTCATATGTGTGATTGTTTATGGTTTTAATGTGCGCATGTGATTGTTTATATTTCCGCAATTAATGATCAATGGTAGAAGAGATTCTGTATTGTGCATGAAGATAAAATAGTGTGTGATCAGGAGAATCTCGGTGAATAATATATCAGCTATTCAAATTTCTACATGGTATCAGAGCGATATTGATCATTGGAGCAATTGCAAACATTGAAGCGGTTGAGTTTTGAGCTGGTGGAATTTGAATTTGCAGCAGTGTTTTCTTGGTGTCATAGATGCAGAAATTCCAAAACCTGCTTCTGGTGATGTTGCCGCACTTGACGCATGGAAAAAGAAGACAGCAAAGTGTCGAAGAATTCTATTGGAAGGTGTGAAGGATCACATAGTGTCCAGCCTTCATGGTAAGGCTTCTCCATTCTTGATGTGGAAAGTGTTGACAAAATTATTCCAAAGCAAGAGCGACCAGAGGAAGTTGGCACTCAAGGATAAACTCAGAAACATAAAAATGGAGAAAGGCGACAGTATGCCCAAGTACTTCACGAAGTTCATCCAATGCAGGGATGAGCTGCGAAGTGTGGGGGTGACTGTTGATGATGAGGACTTGGTGAGCTTGGATCTCCTTGGGCTTCCGAAGAGTTGGCATTCCTATCAGGACTCTGTCAATGGTCGGGAGAAATTTCCAGGATGGGAGCGACTTTGGTCGGATCTTGTGCAAGAGGAGATAAGGCAAAGTACTAGGGACAAATCTTCATCAAAGAACTCTGATGAAGAAAATTGCGCTTTGCTACCAAAGAAAAGAAGGGGAAGAGCAAGAAAGCTTCTCAGTCTGGTGCTAAAGGCAAGAAGTAGGACATGTCCAAGGTGAAGTGCTTTCACTGTCACCAACACGGAAATTACGCCACTAGTTGTCCACAGAAGAAGAAAAATAAGCAGGCTGCTGGATCTGCAACTGGAGAGGCCTTAGCCTCGTAGTTTGAGCTATATTTTTCACCGATCACATGCTTGGTATCAAGTGTGATGGGTTCAGTGTGGTTTCTTGATAGTGGTGCATCTTTTCACATGACAGGAGATCGAGATTTGTTTACTGATCTGGATGAGAAAGATCTTGGAGTGCACATCGAGATGGGCGATGATGGTAGATACAGTGCGACCGGTATCGGTACCATTTCCTTTGAGAGGGAGTCTGGTAAACCCTTCGTATTGAAGGAAGTGATGCATGTTCCGGGATTGAAGAAGAATCTTATCTCTGTGGCGATGTTAGAAGACAAGGGATATGATGTTGTCTTTAGCGAGGGAAAGGCTTTCCTGCGCAGTAAGGCAACTGGTGAGACCCGGAGGATAGGGGTTCGAGTTAAGAACCTTTATCAATTGTAGGTAGATGGCTATGCAGCAATGGCAGGCAAGGCAGAAGGAGTGGTGAGTCGGGATGATGGCGAGTTGTGGCACCGGAGATTGGGCCACCTTCACCATGGAGCTTTGAAGATATTGCAGCAGATTTCTACTGGGCTTCCTAAGGGTACTCTTGCGCAGTCAGATCAGTGCAAGGGATGTACCTTGGGAAAATTTGTGAAAGCCACCTTTCACGAGAAGGATAGTCGCGCCACGACAATCCTTGAGAGAATTCACACAGACGTGTGTGGACCTTTCTCAGTAGCTTCAACAGCAAAGCACAGGTATTATGTGATATTTTTTGATGATTTTTCTCGTAAGTGGTGGATCTTCTTCATGCAGAAGAAGAGCGAGACATACTCAAAGTTCTGTGAGTTCAAGGCACTGGTTGAGAAAGAATCGGGGAAGTAGGTGAAGGCTCTAAGGAGTGACAATGGTGGTGAATTCATCTCTGGCGAAATCAAGGACTTTTGCAGCACAGAAGGAATTCGAAGAGAGCTCATAGCACCTCATAACCCACATCATAATGGGGTTGCTGAGTGGAAGAACAAAATGATCGTGGGTGCTGCACGGGCAATGTTGCATGATCAAGGCCTACCCATACACTTGTGGGCAGAGGCATGCCATACTGCAGTATATGTGCAAAACTGTTGTCCTCATAGGATACTTGGCATGAGTACACCCGAGGAGGCATTTTCTGGTAAGAGGCTTGATATTTCCCATTTGAGGATTTTTGGTTCACCTGTTTACATTCATGTGACGAAGGATGCCAGGAAGAAGCTGGAGCCGACTGCAGAGGTTGGGATATTTTTGGGGTACACTGATACGCCCCACAACTATCGTGTGTATTTGCTAGACAGTCGCAAGACTGTTGTGCGAGGAGATATCAAATTTCATGAGGAGAAAGCCATGAAGTGTTCGCTTGAGAGGGAGCCACACTTGCATGCAGATGAGGAGCTATTAGTTCCTAAGGATGAGTCTTAGGATGTGGATCAGCCACAAGATGAGGTTCATGGAGTGGAAGAGACCACTCATGCAGCACCAACCATCAGAGGGCGGAAGCGCACTATAGAAGCTAAGCGACTGGCTCAAGATGCCGAGAAGGTTGTAGGAGCACCTACATCACAACGCAGACAGAGACAGTCACCTGATCGGTACACTGGATACATGGCTCTTATGAGTCAATGTATCGTGACAGAGCCATCCTCTTTCGAGGAAGCTGTGGAGGATCCTGCATGGGTAGATGCCATGGTGGAAGAGTATGATTCGATTGTTAGAAACAGTGCATGGGAGATTGTCCCAAGGCTGGAAGGGAAATCAGTGGTGGGTTCGAGATGGATCTACAAAGTGAAGTAGGCAGCTGACGGGAGTGTGGAGAAGTACAAGGCAAGATTTTTTGCCTGAGGCTTTTCAAATATTGAGGGGATCGATTATGAGGAGACCTTTGCACCTATCGCAAGGTATTATTCCATATGGACGATTCTTACTCTCTCAGTGCAGATGGGGTGGCACATTCATCAGATGGATGTGAAGACTGCGTTCCTCAATGGGGTGATTGAGGAGGAGGTGTACATAGAGCAGCCTGAAGGTTTCGAGATCTTCAGCAGCGATTCGCATGTGTGCAGGCTCAAGAGAGCGCTGTATGGGTTGAAACAAGCACCTCATGCTTGGTACACACGGATAGATAGTTATTTCACCGGACTTGGATTCTCCAAGAGTGAGGCAGATCCTAACCTATACTAGATAGTGGTGGAGGGTAAGTTGCTGATCATTGAACTTTATGTAGATGATTTGATTTTGACAGGTGATGAGATGTTGATACTCTCATGCAAGGATGATCTTGCAAAAGAGTGTGAGATGAAGGACTTGGGCCTCCTTCATTACTTCCTGGGATTGGAAATTTGGCAGCGCAGTGATGAACTGTTTGTTTCTCAGGGTAAGTATGCTCGGGAGATACTGGAGAATTTCAACATGCATGGTTGCAAGCCTGTTGATACTCCTCTTCCTGGTGGTTGGAGGAAGGAGGATGCTACTTCGGCAGAGGTAGTGGATGCCACTATTTATCGACAGTTGGTGGGGTCGCTTATGTATCTGGTCAATACATGACCCGATATATGCTATGCAGTTAACTAGCTTTCACAAGCTATGGTTAAGCCTACCAATCTCTTTTGGAAGGTGGGGAAGCATGTATTGAGATATCTCAGAGGCACATCGAGATGTGGATTATGGTACAGACAGTCGGATGAGGTGAAGCTGTGTGGCTTCACGGATGCAGATTGGGCAGGAAGCCCAACGGACAGAAAGAGCACATCTGGAGGGATTTTCAGTATCAGTTCGACAACAGTTTCTTGGTACAACAGGAAGCAGAGATCCGTGGCACTTAGTTCAACAGAGGCCGAGTATATGGAAGCAAGTTTGGCTGCATGCGAGGCTATATGGATGAGGAAGATCCTGGTCAGGTTGTTCGGTTCACACTTAGAGCCTACTGTGATTTATTATGATAATCAGAGTTGCATAAAACTCTTGGTTAATCCAGTATTTCATGATAGATCTAAACACATTGACATCTGGTATCATCATATCAGAGATTGTGTGCAGCGGAAGATCATGTTACTTTCATACATTCCAACGGAGGATCAGGATGTTGATATCTCGATGAAGGCGCTCACTAGGAGCAAATTCGAATACCACAGAGGCAGGATAGGGGTGGCAGATAATCCTTATCTTGTTGAGAGGGAGTGTTGAGATTGCAATGAGATGATGATCTTAGTGGAAAGAAGTCGCCTTCACTAAGTGGGCCCACAAGCTATTTTTGGCGCAAAGTCTATTTTTATACTATGTCTATTTTTAGACATATGGATCATGTTCTATGAGTTGCAGGATGCTATTTGTGGATGGTTGGTCAAGTTGGGAAAAATAGATGGACTTCTATTTTTAGACATATTGGGTGGAATCTATTTTTAGATTGCCAGTCTAAAAATAGATATGTCGAATATTATTAGCTCTTAATAATATTTGGACTATAAACATTATCTTATTCTCTTGGAGCACTTCGGTTAAGTGCACAGATGTGGCACAGGAGCTGACAGAAGGAATTACGCTATTCCTGAGGGTTAAGTGGAGCTATTGCATGGATACTTCAGTTAGAACTCATGTGACAGAGTTTTGTGGAGTTGATTGAGGAGTTAATGGAGTTGTGTTCAGTTTAACTAATCTAAACATAGTTGAACTAGTTGTATTTAGTCTAATTGATTAATACACTAGTGAAGAGTGGTGTGAATTAATTATTAATTAATTCACTAATTATAAACTCATTAATCAACTAAAGAATACATCAGTTAACTTCATTGCATGGACAGTTTCAGTGGAGACCAGTGCAGAGATAGGTGAAAGAGCAGGTTAACTATCAGTTGTGACTATACTGTTGCATATTTGCAACTACCAGTGATTGGAGGAGCCCATGAGGATTGCGCAGTACAAGCCAGGTGATTTATGTTATTTAATGAGCCATCCTACAACATTGATTACACAATAGAGGCTGGCTATCAAGTGGCAAGGATTGGAGCATGTGTTTTGCTAGATCGAGCTTGATTAGTGTGTAGAAATTGGAGGTTGTGCTGAGAGCTTGTGAGGAGCTTTGTACAATGATTGTTACATGATCTCTATGACATATAATATATAGATAGTTGGGGGTTTTCAGCTTTAAGCTTTCCCATGAAATACTGTGTTCATATGTGTGATTGTTTATGGTTTTAATGTGCGCATGCGATTGTTTATATTTCCGCAATTAATGATCAATGGTAGAAGAGATTTTGTATTGTGCATGAAGATAAAATAGTGTGTGGTCAGGAGAATCTCGGTGAATAATATATCAGTTATTCAAATTTCTACACTTTACACTATGATGGGCTGGAGATGAAGCGGAGTGGTCACTTGAATCAATCTTACAATACATTACATCATGATATATCCTCTTTGATCATAATTTTTGAGGGTAGGCATTCCCATGTTAAACACATAAACAATCTAATAACATGTACATAATTTAGAAAGTCGTCTTCAATGGAATGTTGCCCAATGCAGACATGCCTACAGAGATAGGTCCATGTTCAGATGACAATCTGTATATAAGTTCACCGTACAAATGATGTGTACAAAAATCCTGAAATCATAGCCTAGATGACTGAAAGTAGATCTAGGGTCTTCTTATCTCATTCACTTGATCATTTGGGTACAAGTCTAGCCATGCAAAAATATGATCTGTAGTCGAACATGGAAAGACATAGTTTGATTACCAACAAATGATGTGAGTTGTTAAAAAACACGAGAGAACCACCATTAATGTCAATGGCCCTCAAGGTATTGCAATTTATTTCGTAAGCTGTGAATAAATTATTTGATGTCAAACGCCAAACAAACTCTTTCGGTCAAAAGTCTGGAAGCGAGGATCTTTTCGATGTTGTAACAAGCCTCATGGTACTGGAATCAGATGTTTCTAAGTGAACTTCCTGGATATTGATTTGTCGTCGACAGGAAGTCACCTTATTGCGAAAAGGGAGTTACTGATTTCGGAGACAAGGGTATGACTTGATATAGTAATTTTTAGGGATGATGGTCATGAGAATGAAGGTTTATGAATATTGCAGAAGGATGAGTATTCACTAGATGAATTCTCTTGAACATATCGGTGACACTGAGATGAGTTGGTAGCATTGAACCAAAACCGAAGTGAAGGTATGATGAACCATAGGTATGAATGAACCGTCAATAAGATTAACCAACCCAAACAGTCACGGACATGGAGTGAAGGAAGTGTCATGTTTAAGAGTGACTTGATACCATAAAGAATTCTGCTCACGTTTCACAAATTTTCCCTGGTCATTTGTCAACCAGTACCTCTTTATTTTTTAACAATCTTGAGGAGGATAACATTTTCTTGATCTATAATTCAACCCTTTGGGCGAATAATGTATCGCTATTTAATAATTTAACGAGTCTAGTGATGAATGGAACTCGATTCTTGCCATGATCGACAAGCCTGTCACTATTTTATGTTTTAATGAGCTTAACGATAGTGATAGCCCGGTCCTTTTTCATATTTAGAGAGTTTGAAAAAGAGGATGAAAGAAAACTCCATAAGTACTTTTTCATAAAGTTGCCACTCAGATCTGAAAAAGTGTATAATAATATCTGAGAGAACCTCTTTAGTCATGCTTGACCAAGGTATTCCTTTTTCGTAAATAATCTATCTCAGTCCGGAAAAGGGTTAAACTATACTGAGTAGATATCAATTCATTTACTTTTACGAGCTCGAAAAGACAAGTGCTCGGCAATCTTTTCACATTATTAGAGTCTGAAAAGAGCTGAAAGAATACTCCAAGGGTTCATTTTTCACTGTTATCAAAGCTTGAAAAGGAGATAAAAATGAGCTTCAAATCCTTTTTAATTTTTAACCTAGCTCAAAAAATAAGGAGAAAAAGTATGCTTTGTGGTCAAATCATTCTTGAAATAAATATGCATGACTAATCTGTTCGTCAGATGTAAGATATGTTTCAGAGCAACATCAAATGGATTAAAAATACCTGTT
Organism: Pinus albicaulis; assembly: GCA_034641835.2. NCBI lineage: Eukaryota > Viridiplantae > Streptophyta > Pinopsida > Pinales > Pinaceae > Pinus > Pinus albicaulis. The sequence continues at coordinate 788,580,057 of CM076575.1, read as the reverse complement.
TCATGATAAAAAAACATAATAAAACTATATTCATAGCAATAAATATCCATTACAAACAATTAAATGACTAAATAAAAGTAGTTTCACTATTCATTTTTACCATTCCATAGTTACCATTTGCATTTTGGAGCTCTAAACTTTATTTTTCCCCTGAACTTTGACTATTGATTGCAATCGTTAATGTGGAAAGATTTCGTTGCCATTTAATCCAGGTTAGTGTCATGAACCCCCTCTTTCCTTTAGTATTCATTTAATTTCCAAATTCTGCAAATTTTCAGGGTTTTAAGGCCCCTAGGGTAAATTCTGCCCAAAAAGAGGGCAACGCACCCCTAAATGTCAAAACCTGCGTTGCGTATCAAGTACAGTGAAGGTTACTTGCACATGCAATGCACTGTCTCTTGTTAGGGAGTGTGATGGGCGCAATCTAAATTTTTTATTTTCTCATTATGCCCAAAATTTGCCTGGTTTTTTGCAATGAATGGAATCTCATGGATCTTATGGTTGTATTTCAGGTTTCCATCAGATTACAATGACAATTACATGGAGGGAAAGAGAACATGAAGAACAGGATATGATTTCCCTAAATGATCCAGGTATAGTAAGAGCCCTAAGAGATTGTGGACTGCTTAAGTACTTCAAGTTGTCAGGCATGAGGCAACAAATATAACTCTTGGAGTTCTTAGTTCGAGCATGGGATCTAGCTATTGAGGAATTTCACATTAAGAACCAAATGGTTCCTATAACAATCAAGGATGTATACTTTCTCACAGGTTTGTCGAGGAGAGGCTTGCCAATATCACTCTCAGGGTCTATTGTTGGAGGGGAGATTGTGAGAGATTATATTCTGCAGAATTGCTATCCAGGGGCAGAGCCAAGCAAATATGGAAAGATAAACATTCGGGATGTTAGATATTTTCCTTTAAGAACTATCCTTTTCATAATCGCTAAACTTGTTGACACTGTTACACTACATGTAGCAAATAGATCGTATATGTAATATGCGCTAGAGTGCTTGGAGCCAATAGTCTTCAACTAGTCTAAAGCTGTTCTTTGTCAGATAAAGGAACAACTGAACAAAGAAAAGGGAGGAAGGAAGAAGAATTTCAGCTATGGGTCAATCCTTATATCCTTCGCTTTGGAACGGATTCCACTGATGCAACCACAACATGTGACACTAGATATAGCTAGTCCTAGAGATCCGAGGATGCAAAGACGGGTAGAACTCATGGGTCTACATGTAGGCCAATCTAGCATTGTGTTCTTGACTATGTTCTTGTCTTGGTTCCAGTGACAGATTGTCACCATCGATGAGTATGCATACGCAGGCGTTGATTTTCGAGGAGATCCAGATTTAGCATTACCAGAAGGCGCTCAGTGGGGTGCAATGGGTAAGAATGTCTGGATCATGGTTTTATTTTCATAAGGTTTATACCATGTTTTTGTATTTTTGATGTTATCATAAGACTAAACTAAATGTTTGATGTAATGCAGATGTTGGTCATGTTCAAACAGTAGAGGAACCAGAGCGCGAAGTAGATGCGCCAGCAGAGAGGGCTGTCGGGAGAGTAGTCCTTCAGGATCTTGATATGGCTGAGACTCTGGCTAAGCTTCGGTAGCACATAGAGGGGTTGACCTTTGAGATTCCGGATTGCCGGATCGAAGAGTTACCCATGCGACTGCAGCGACACACTATTGGGGTTCCTAACCGCTAAATGCGGTTACTCCATAGGATAGCTAGATCTATAACATATTACCACGAGCGCCACTAGTTTACTTGTGACATTTTGCATACATTTTGAAGTCAGATGGCCAATGTGTCTTGGGCACAAATTTTGTAAAAACCTATAACTATCTATCTATATGATTTCAGAGTTTTTCCTATGTTTATTATGCAATCCTATTCAATGATGTGAATGTTTTATTTACATATGTTGCAAATGTATGTCTAAAACTTGATTAGCTAATGAATTGTCAATGTGTTCAAATTTCTGGAAATGTGTTGATATTGAATAAATTCAAAATGTCTTTCCAAAAGTAGAACTCTTAGGAACAATCTATGCAGTGCTGGATTTATAACAATATAAACACTAGTAAGTTGTAATACCACAAGTTTTGAGTCTAACCTTATGATTATGCAGTTAATACCAAATGAAATGGAATCAGAGAGAAGTTTGATCAATGCGCTATACTCATAGATTTTTCGTCAATCTACCAATACAAATCCCTTGAAAACTCACTAACTCACCATTCAGAGTGAAAATGGCCCACACTGTAGAGGATAGATTCTTCGTACTACGACTATCACCATCAACATATCCAACAAATGGTTCCGAAGATTCAGACATCTGCGATGAAATGTAAAGTGGATTACTAACATTAAGAAAACTCTAAAAGAAAAATAAGATAGTGAATGCAAATCAACAGCATATATATACAATATAATACAGAAAATATTACTACGCTCATGATTAAGCATAGTAATGTTTCAGATACAACCCATTTCTAGGCTGCGCCAACAGAATTCCGTCGTAATCAACCAAATCATAGGCACCTTTAGCAAGAACTCTTTTGAACATATAGGGGCCATGCCATAATGGCTCAAATTTCCCTATACCTATTACATCGATTTCTTGATCACAAAGAAGGACCAAGTCATCCTCTAAAAAAATGCGAGGCTGGACATTTTTGTCATATTGTGCCTCTATACATCTCTTATGCGCTTCATTGGCCAATTGGGCTTCATGACGCGTTTCATCAAGATGGATGAGGTTAAGGAGACGCGCTTCTTCTTCTGAGGTGTCAGGTAACAAGTCTATTGCGGGTTTTAACGATGGTATTTCGCATTGGATTGGTAAGATAGCTTCCAGACCATACACCAATTAAAAAGGAGTAAATCCAGCCGCATTTCTCACCGATGTTCGATACGCCCACAAGGCAGAGTACATGATCAAATGCCAGTTTGAAGCATACATTTAGGAATCTTGTTGATAGCTTCAACTTGTCCATTTGATTGTGGATAATAAGGAGTAGAATTATCATGTGACAATCCTAACTTGGCAGTCAATTCAGACATCATGTAGTTGCGAAAGGCTTCCCATGATTTATAACTATAGCTTGTGGGACCCCAAACCGTGCAATAACATGATTAAAGAAAACAATGCAGCTATCTGTCCTGTGTTGTTGAATGTAGGCATTTCTTCAGCCCATTTGGTAAAATAGCCGACTGCGACTATAATATAACCATGCCCCCTAGACGAACAAGGGTTGCAAGTCATGAAGTCAATACCCCATTTCAAAAATGGTACCACAGAGACATCAGGATGCATTGGTGCTGGCATTTTGCGGATTTTATGATAAAAAATCTGGCACGCATGACAACTTCTGATCGCGAGGATGCAATCTCAAAAAATAGTAGGCCAAAAGTAACCAGTGCAGAGTATCTTCTGCGCGGTAGCATATCCAGATAAATTTCCACCAAAATCCCCATCATGACAATCATTTAAAACTTTTTCGGCCTCCTCATGAGTGAGGCACCTCCTTAAAATGGTATCGACACCATGACGATAAAATGTATCACCAATGATTAGATAATATTGGCTTGGTATCGAATACGTCGCTGTTCAGAGCGAGAGGTATCAGGTTGAAAAGTTTTGGTTTGGAGATAAATGATGAAATCCCCATACCAAGAATCAGATGATCCGATCATAAATAGAGACTCATTAGGATTTGATGGTTCCGACGTAGTTGCAGTACTATTAGAGGGAAGGTCACAGAGAAGCTCAGCCAAAACTAAAGATTTCTTTGACTTGGATTTGATGAATTCCAAATCAAATTCCTGCAAAATGACAATCCATTTTGAATATTCCCCCCCCAGCAATTGACGTGATAATATATAAGTCATGGGGTTGCAATCCAAAACGATAATGGTTTTTCGAAGCAGGATATAATGGCGAAATATTTGGATAGCTTGAACAGCTGCCAAGGTAAGATTTTCTATATATGAGTACTTAACTTCTGTATCATTGAAATTACGACTCAAATAATAGATCGGATGTTCAATTCCATCTTCTACTTGGACCAATACTATAGCAATGGTCATTTCAGCTGCGACAATATATACGAATAATAATTTTGATAATTGGGGGCATACATTAATGATGCTCAGACAAGAGTATCCTTGAAAACATCAAAAGAAGCTTGCGCAACTTGGTCCCAATGGAAGGGAACCCCCTTTTTCAAGAGTCGAGTAAATACTTTAGCCATTTCGGCGTAGTTTGGAATGAACCTTCTTAGGAAGTTAGCCTTTCCTTGAATTTTTTGTATCTGAAGTAAATTTGATGGTGCAGACAAATAAAAAATGGCTTGAACCTTCAATGGGTCTATTAGAACTCCTTCTTTTGAGACTATGAATCCAAGCAGATGACCATAACCAACACAAAACACACATTTATGTGGATTGAGGCATATTTTTTAGCAGTGTAAGAAAATGGCTCTCAAATGCATCGATTGATCAGTCCAATTTTGTGAATGCACTGGTAAATCATCTAGATACGGTTGAACAATGTGCTTGATGTAGTTGAAAGCATAATCCATTTCTCTCTAAAAAGTTGCCCCAGCTTTCTTTAAACCAAATGGAAGTTTACTATAAGTGAATGTGCCCCAGGGAAAGATGAATGTTGTTTTATGTTGATCCTCTCGGTGGATATTGATTTGATTGTAGCCAGAAAATCCATCCATGAACGAAAATATTTTTCATCCAGCACAATTGTCAATAATCTGGTCGATAAAGGGAGTGGGATAGTTTTCTTTTGGAAAAGCATGATTAACGTCCCGATAATCGACACACACTCTAATGGTTCCTTGTTTTTTCATGATAGGAACGATATTGGAAACCCACTCAGTCAGTGGAATAGGGTGAATGAAACCAGCACGCAAAATTTTTTCAACTTCTACTTTGATGGCAGCGGCTTTCTTTGGATGAACAGGATGAAGCCGTTGATGCATTAGTTTGACATCAGGATACATATTAATAGTGTGTTCAACTATATTAGTATCTATGCCTAGCATTTCCTCGTAAGAACAAGAAAATACATCATGGAATTCATGAAATAGAGAGTGATATGATTCGATTTTTGATGGAGAATAAGATACACCAACATGAATATTTTCTACAACACCAGGTTTGGTCGAAATATTGATATAAATGGTTTCTTCAATATTTGACAGATTTCTCTTGGAATCAATTGCATTAATTGGTAAAGAATTCGAAAATAAAATTTTGATTGATGGGTGATATAGTTCACTAAGATAGTTTTATTCATAATCAGGAAGATCAGAACGATGATGATAATCTTCCCATGGTTCTCCTTCTGACATCATAGCTTCCAAAATATTTTCATCACTTAAAAACATTGAGGAAAATGGATTAGATGGAGTACCAAAATCTACAGAACGATCAAACCAAACACTCGGTGATTCTAATTTCGGATTTGCCGCCTAAGCCATATAGATTTATTGCTATGCCAACTCAATAGGGCTGAGTGGTAAAAATTCATCCAACGTAGCAATATTAGAATCACCCGTACTATCCCTTAAGCCAGATAGAGTGGAAGAGATCATGTAGTAGGTCTCTATACTTGCAATTTTTGCCGACGTCGTAGGTGGTGGTAATGCAAAGGTTCCCATGAGAGTGGAATCTTTTAAGAGTCCTACACCAATGTTCTGAAGTTCTAGTTGGGGTATGTGAACAAAATAAATGCTTCCAGTTACTTGCGAAGCGGAGGCAAAGAAGGATAGCTGATTAATGATTGTGATAGTACCTTTGTGTGGAAAGGCAATCATTCTAAAGTATGTAGAAACAATTGCAGTCATCGCATATACCCATGTCCTTCCAAGTAGAATATTATAGTCAAGGGGCCCGTCAACAACCTCGACATCAACATTCACTGTTTTTCCCCCTAGTTCAACATGCAACTTATTAATAATACCACAAGGTTTATATGTTCATCCATCAAAAGGCTTCAACGTCATTGATGATTGAGATAAGCGCGGCGAGCCAAGTGACTTACAACAATTTAGAGACATAATGCATGTATATGCTCCCTCATCAATAATAGTGCGATGAACAAGGTGATTGAGAACATTTACTTGTATGGAGAATGCCAATTCTGTTGGTAGTTGCAACACATAGTCCATATGATTAAAGACGAAAATATTAGAATTAGTCGGATCAATTCCACCAATGGCCGACAATAAAGCCTATTTTTGGGAGGGAAAATTTTGTAATACCTCAAGAGGAGACATAGCTGAAGGGGATTGAGCCAAATATTCAACTATATTACAATTTTTTGCAGCTCTTGCTCGAGGATTATATGTCGATTTTTGAATTACTCCCTTTGGTGGCTTGATTGTCAATTCAGGAATAACAGTAGGCGGTACTGATTCCGTAGACAGATTCGTAGTCCAAGTAGCAGGTTGATCAGTGGCCTGAATACCATAATCTTTATTACGCGTTGACACCAAAATATCTGTTGAAGGTTTTGTGGATAACATTAATACTTGGGAACTAGGAGCTTGATCCGTGGCAACCAAATTAGTGTCCGGATTTCGAAATGGGTCTGTCAACACAACTGACGCATGAGAAGTCTTGATGATTTTTGAGACTTCAGCGTGGTGAGGACAATCCTTAACAAAGTGTTCCTCATTACAAATTATGCATGGATAACGAGGTTTCCTAGGTCCAGACGATTGATCATATGATTTTTCCCGCAGGTTAGAAGTTTGCTTTTTCTTTGATTTCCCCTTTTTCTTACTTCTAGGTTGCTTTTCACTTTTGCCTTTGTCAAATGACACAGCATTAATTTCAAAAGCAGGAGCAGGATCAGATGCAGTATTGTGGTGTGTGCTTGTAGTGCCTATCAAGCCGTCTCTAGCATGAGAGTCCTTTAATTGAGGAGGAACATTGAAATTAGATCTCGGTGCATTAGGAATTTTTTCATAGAGCATGCCAGACTCAGTGTAAATCAAGTCTAAATATTGGGCACTAGCGATAAATTTCTCTTCTGTGATGACGCCACCCTTAGCCACATCCTCAGTTATAGATGGTAATTGGGACTTAATGAACCATTCAGCAAGGAGTTGGTCCAGAACAAATGTCTTAACCATTCTACGACGACGACGCCACCCATGAATATGATCAGAAATGTGAGTAGCATTAGTCTGTTTGAAATTTGTCAAGAGTTCCGTTCCAATTTCATATCTGATAGGTAACTGGAAATGAGTCAAAAATAGGGTAGCTAGGGAAGTGAAATTATCAAAAGAAGCTCTAGGTAACTCAATGTACCATTTTGCAACTAGACCTGTGAGCGTACGCTGGAAAAGACGTAGTCGAACAAAATCATCATTCAGAGAGTTTGATGAACACCATAAATGATAAGTTATGACATGAGTCGACGGATCTTCTCCAGGGTTTCCATTGAACTTAGGAATATCCAAGGGTAATTTTTGAGGTATCATTGACCATAAAGGAGCATAGTTGATTGGATCATTGGTTAACCGATTTAAATCTGGTAACTCTAAAGTTGCAACAAAAGGAAATTGTCTATTAAGGTCGGGTTGAGCATAGCCAAGGTAAGATGGAATTGCTTGAGCAATAGGCCTTTGAGCACCAACATAAGGAAACTGTTGCTGGTAACCCAGATAGAGATTGTTTTGAAAAGAAAACGCTTGAGGATTTTGTTGACCAAAACCTGGATATGATACTTGTTGAAATGAAGTTTGAGGCATTTGCGCCTGAGGTTGCCAAGGGGTCTATCCACCAATATTATAACCCAAATTATGATAGCTTGAATTCGGTTGATATGTATAACCAGATTGTGATTGTGACATCCCATAAAATGATAAACCAACTTGTGAATAAATGATTCCAGATACTGGTTGTTGTAAATTAACCGAAGGATTTGGAGTCTGTGGACCCAACATTTGATGGTATTGAGTTGAAGGACCTGCTTGATAAGGTTGGTGTACAACATTTTTATTCTGTGACAGGAGTAAAGATGTATTAACAAGTGGTAATGAGGTGGGTGTAACAGGTTGAACTAGTTGATACGAGTATACAACCGTTTGTTGTTGGATAGGCAAAGTGGGCTACCATTGACGGACATTCATTTTGACATTAGGTTGACCAAAACGTGACAGAGTACTATCATATTGGGTGACCAAAGGTTGCCCCCCAGCATGAGGAGGATAATAAGACGAAAAATATTGCTCTCCAAATGCTGGGAGTCCAGTTGATATGGTACTTAAAGGAATAGACCCAGAAGGAATGGCTTGCTATTGGCTTAATGATGTGTATAAAGAATCAAATCATTTAGTACTTACTATAGGATTACCAGTTAAAATACCGAATGATGACATTGGTAAAGACCATGGTTTTGAAGATGCACCAGAGTAAATTATGGATAATGATTTATAACTTGATGGGACCATAGGGCCACCATGAAAATATGACTATGGTGAAGTTGTGAACATCGACGGGGTAGCAAGGGCAGGAGCTGACGTAATTGGAACAGCTGGCCCAACCGAAGATGTTGGTTTTGGCATGGTTGCTTGACCAAATGTATACCCTTTAAGATCAACGGGAGTTTGAATGGGAACAGGATCAATAAAATCAGATGGAAGCGATTGAGGAAAAGACTCGTACAGGTAAAGGTCCTCCCCAATATGGGTTGGAGTTAAAGGTGTCTTGTCTTGTGGGATTTCTTCAATCGCAATTAAACCAGGTGGAAGTATTTCACCGTCAGGCCCAAAGTATATTTCAGGTGGTTCGCTGTTTGATATAGGAGACACAATGGCTACATAAACTTGTGGAATGACCAAGGGAGGAACAACTTCCGGCTGTGAAACTTTAGGACTCAGATGTTCTGGCAAAGAAGAGATAGGATTTGGATCAATTTGTGGTTGAACAACGTCGGGTCCAGGAGGTATGGTCTCACTGATTGGATGGATCGTGACCACGGGTAGTTGTGAAGACTTCGTTTCGAAAACAGTAGATGAACCAGGATGTGTAGAAACAACTTTAGCTAACTTGGTTTATGGGAAAATGATGTTTCACCAAAGGTACGAATTGTACTTGATTCGGAAGATCGTGATCGCCTTCGCCTACCATAAGTAACTTCTGGTGGTAAAGGTGGTTTTAAAGCTAATCTACGCGAACGACGGGGGAAAGGATTTTGTTCTTCCATGATTATTGATTTATTTTAACCAAAAAAAAGTAAACAAAATAAAAGGGTAATGCTAGGCAAAAGGGTTTACCAAGAAATTGTGAACTGCAAAATACCTCCTGGATTACCAAGAAGTACAAGCAGGCAATCTCCCTGAAGGTTGTGTTTAGTGTATCACAATTTACAAGGTGGACGACTCGGTTCACTATGGATGGATAGCATGTAAAAGTTGTCCTCCCAAATATACCCGAAGGTACGTGGAGGCCCAAATCCATATTAGTGTTGTTTGACGCGAAATCGCATAGCGAGAGCACCCCTTTATGCTTATCGTACTGTAACACCACCCGATATACCTGAAAGTACGTAGACGAGCTACAATATACTTACGTACCTGGAGTGAGGTATCACACTCGGAATGTATCGCAGACAATTTAACGACAGCTGCTATGTTTTACGACGTCGGAACATGTCTCTAGCCTAGACCTTATAAATGTTATCGTTATGGTTCCAATGCTTTGTTAGGTAAATTGAGATAACTTTTATGTTGACCTTGTTTAAAAATTTTCCTTTCAAAAGTTCACCAGGATGATGTATAGGAAATTCCTAAAATGCAAACTAAGAATTATAAGCAACCTTTCACTTTTAGTTTTTCAATGAAAATCCTAGCTACTAGAGGGAAAGAGCGGACAATTTGCGAGCAAACAAATCAATGAGCACAAACTAAATGCAGATTTCCTAATTGTTCCTTTTGCAAATAACACAAAACACTACATGAAAATGCAAGTTTTTATTTTCAGTTCCTTTAATGTTATGAATGTAGAAAAGAAACCAAGTGCACTAAATCGACAAAAACAAATGCCTTTTACTTTCGAGAAATGAGGAATACAAACAACAATTTATCTTTTGAAGGAAAAATGAGGAATTTAACAACAATTTCTCCTATCAGGAAACGAATAATTTACGATAATTTCCTTTTTTCAGAAGCAAATGGATCTAATGCGACAATGAAAATACTTTGAAATCAATTCATTAATGATAAAATAAAACCATTTTAAACAAACATTGAACAATTTTTCTTTCAAAGGATGAAGAGGTAGATAGATTCACTGGTCAATATGAGGTTAAAAATTTTCAAAACACAGCAGAAAACAAACTGAATCAAATTGCAAAGACAAATTCAAGGGAATTTGGATGGTTTCAGGAGGCAACACAGTCTCGAAGGAGAGACAGTGCTTTGCAACACAGACATGAAAGGGAGACAGTGCTATGCAAAGCACAATGTCCTATCCAAGAGTGCATTGGGCGCAGTGTATAAGGAAAAACACAGTTGTTTAACACATTTCTTTTGAAAATTTGGATTTCAAAAATTTTAATATTTGTGAGTAACAACTACTGGGTGAATAAACAGAGAAAATCAGAGGCTTAAACACCTAGGATAAAGAGGAAACTTCCCCAGCGGAGTCGCCAATTTGTTGGACAAAATTGTGAATTACGGATAAAACGCGCTTCCCTAGACAGGTGTTAATCTAAAACAACAGGTTGAAGACTATACGACTACTTTTCCTAACTAAGAATAGACATACATAATGGATTAGAGGCTTACTTGGAATCCAAGCGTTTCCAAATGATTCCTTCTATCGCTTTCATTGTAGCTTCAAATTCCAGCTGGCTGTGAAAAATATTTCCTGCAAGAATGAACACTAAACAACATAAGATAGCAATAATACAGATGTCTATTCAAGTTATTTTTCTAAATCAACAAAGCATAAACCATATACATCAACTAAGATCTTGTAATATGGAAAATCAAATCCAATACAGATGCATATAGGGAAAAGTAAGCTGTACTCTTTATTAATGATAGAAGAGGAGGTTATAACCTAGTGACTGATTTGAAGTGACCATCTCCAGCAGCATCCCAACCTCATCACAATATAATCTCTCCAGCAGCATCCAAACCTCATCACAGTATAATCTCTCCAGCAGCTGTTACACAAAACTTCTTCTCAATTGAAATTCCACCAGCATTTCTCTACTCAAATTCTTCCTTATCAAACACTAATAGATGTGCTCAATTTATAGAGGAGCTGAAGGTAGTTTACAATCAATGAATTTCCAATAATAGGTGATGGTTGTCTGAATCTTGTAGATGTCAAATGGACACTTGGATTCTAAGTTCGACACATGTAACCTTCTAAGGCAATCGGCCAGGTGGAGATTCCGGAACAATGAGAATTTCGCTCCCAATGAGACCAACACACCTGTGAATGTCGGGAAGTTCTTTGCAGAGCAGCCTTGCATGGGGCTACCTGCATATGCAACGCACTTAGTCCCTTTAGAGGCAGCGTTGATGTGCTCTCATATGCTATATAATAAACTTTAAATCTTGGAAACCTTTGCTTGATGAAAGTCATGTATGATTTGTCTTGTTCTTTGTCTTAGGGCATGTAGCAAATGATGGGGGATGATAGACCTTATTCATTGGTCCTGGAGATGATGCCCAGTTAACCAGGTCATTGGGAATGATGCCCAAATTTACCTATAACACATAACACAAATGTTTTTACCGAGAAAGCATAAAGCTAAAAACCCCACTATCATATATTATGTATCATGAAACAATATCATACAAAATTCTAATCCAAAATCTCTCAGCACAATATACAATCGTCTCAGACTGTCATACAAAAATTGGCAAATACATGCGCCAATTTACTGCCTCCTGACAACTTGCCTCCACTGCGCAATCCCTGCTGATCACAATCCCTAAATGAATTCGATCTTACCTTTCCTTGACTGTGCAATACTCATTGGCATCTCCAATGTGTGTTTGGTTGCAAGTGTGCACCCACTAATGTCACAACTGATAGTCAAACTGTCCCTTTCACCTATCTCTCAACTTGGTCTCCACTGGATCTGATATGCATGTAGTTAACAATAGTAAATCTTCAGTTGCATGTGAGATCACTCTATGTGAATTAATTTAATATTTAATTCATAGATCTCTCACTAGTGTATCTTTAGTTACAACTAGTTACAACTAGCACAACTGAGTTTAACTCACTTAACTAAGTTAAACTACTTTACAACTCACATAACAACACATCCAACTCCGTTACAACTTTGTATCACTCAATTACAGCGAATTCCACTTGCATGTCCCACCAACCAACCTTATAATTCGAAATTCCTTCAGTCAACTGGTTTTCCACATCAATTAACTGAAATCAAGTGCTTCAAGAGAATAGATTATTATTTATTGTCTAACTATTATTAAGAGATAATAATAATCGACATGCATTCTATTTTTAGACATGAAATCTACGAATCGACTTCGCACATGCATTCCAAAAATAGACGTCCATCCATAAATAGAATTTTCTCAACCATCTATAAATAGACTCCTGCTATAAATAGAATTTTCTCACCATTCTAAAAATAGACATACACCTAAAAATAGCTTGTGGGCCCCACCTAGTGTAGGTTCTTAATTTTCACTAGGATCATCATTTTGTTGAATATCAACAGCAAGTTGGTGTCCCTTTTCTTTTCTTTGATAGATGAGCTTGCATGCCCATCTGCAAAGATATTTTTTCTGGATGCTTCCCTTCTTCATCTCCTTCCTCATCATCCTGTCATGGTGTGAGAGAGTACCTGCATCTGCAATTCACTCTGGATAAGACGATATAAAACCTGAAAACCCCTAGTCTAAGATAGAGCATTTGGATCCATAAACTAGGTTGGGACTTGGTGAAAGGTCGGGAGAGAGGGCTTAAATGACTACACAATTGCATAGTTCAGGAAACCAAGGGTCAAGCTTGATCACTAAAATTGCACAGTGTGTAGCTCAAGCTAGGATGAGGGAAAATTTGCACAATTTATGGACTAAGGGAAAAATTTACGTAGTCAAGACCAAGGGAAAAATCTGTGCAATCTAGACTAAGGGAAAATTTTGTGCAGTTTCTGGAGGCAAGGGGAACTGGGAAACTGCACAGTTCAAAGGCTCAGGGAGAGAGCTTGATGCTTTTTTTTGTGCGATGCATAGTTCAAGTTGGTCTGGGAGGAATTATTGCGCAATCCAGAAGGCCAAGACAGGGCCTTGAGTGCATAAACTATATAGTACAACAAACCTGAGGGGCATGTAATGCGCATTACGTAGTGCCAAGAGGGAGTTTCACACCTTGAGGTTTAGAACTGCGTAGTGCATAGTCCAGGTAGGTGAGTTGAAGTCAAGTTGTTGGTCGGAAAGCCTTTTCGGGAATGGTTAATTTTCAGACCAGTGAGACTAATGTGTGATTTAATAAAGTTTCGATTGTGATCTCACACTTCAAATACTTGATGACACAACAACATAGATTACCCACATTGACACACAAACAATGACAACCTTTGTGTGACAACAACATAGATTACCTTTGTGTGACAACCTTATGTTCAGTTATGACAAGTGTGACACTTAAGATACACTTTGCGATGACCGTGATGACACTTGTGTGACAATGCTCAAAACTTTGTGAATGGGTGTGGTAGATATTTGAATGGTTAGAAAAACTCATGGACAGAAAGATAGATCCTCGAAACCATTAGAACAAGCTTTTATACATTGCGCGGCATCCAATCATGCAAAAGATGACAATTTACCCAACTTGCAAAGGTGATCAAAACACTTCAAGGAAGTACATGAAATGAGTTTCGGTGTTTGCGACAACAATGTGCAAGACCAAGGAAGGTTCTGGAATTGTGTGTAAGCCAAAATTTTGGAGGGTGTTGTAGAAACTACAACACTTCGCGACACACTGGTCGAATTTCAAAATTTCTACCTTGGTTAACTTCTTCTTTGCGGTGCCTTGGTTCTTCAGGGAGTATTGATTCATCATGCATGTTACTTTGATCTCCCCACTTACCCCATGAATAGACACGGTCCCCTTCATGCCTTCTCGGTTGAACACAATAAAGATTCAACGATATCACAATGTTTCAAGTTGGGAAGGGCAGTGTAGCTCGCGAGATTAAGATTTTCAAAGTATAATTTTTCATCTCTGGTATTTCTCCACTGCCAGCAGGCTTGGAAAGTTCCCCGACGGAGTCACATAGGAACATAAACATTGCTCCGCTGCTAGCAAGCCTCAATAGTACCCCAATGGAGTTGCTTGCTTCACCTCTCTGTGCAGTAAGCCTTTATCTTATTTTTTAACACCCTCCTCCCACATCTACCCAAGTAATCGGCCAACCGGGGTAAACAAGTGACAAAGAGTTATTGTGATTTGATTCAACCTCCCAGGTGACCTTAAGGAAGTGGAACCAATGAAAACACATCAAACATACCTTCCACATTAGCAACATAACTCCTAGGAGCCAATCTAACCACTCAGGTATCCATCCTCTTAGTCCCACTGAGTTTTTATACCTTTAGACCCCTGGACGCTCCCACAGTATAAGCATGGGTGCGTTTGGGAGGCTCTGGACGCTCCCACATAATATGCATGTGTGCGTTTAGGGACTTTTTCCCATAGATATGTGCCAACATCCCCGAGATTTGAGCCACCTTTTTTAGACCTAGAGCCCGGGTCACTACCCGGAACTCAATGAAAATCTCATAGATGAAATATAATAGCAAAACAATGGTGCACAAGAAAAAATTCGAACAAGGACTTGACTGGACCCCTACTAGCCACGACAGACATTCCATCAAACATGTCATAATTATGTAATCTACATGTTTGTATAATATATTTGAGCATAGGGATCTCATACTTATATGAGAATTGTTAAGAAGCATTGTTTCCTCATCACATTAACTGAATTATCATCTATTTAGGAATGGATACATTGTTCATTCAATTACGAATCAAAACATGGCGAGAGCCATACATCATCACCATCATAAAACTTAGTCATAACTAACATGTAAGCAACAGAAATGACAAGCACATAGCAGTGATATAAGCCACCGAATAACAAGCATATTTTCCCATCAATACGAAAAATGCAACCAAGTCTGGGACTTCCACGTTCCACCCGACCATAGACATGGTTGAGCCAAATCTCTCTTTAGCCAGTCACCCCTGTGCCATATTCCAAGCATGAATGTGAGATCTCATAAACCAAATCCACCAAAACCAAACCAGGCCTTCCAGAAGCCTAACCACCTCAACCCTCAACTAGGGATTCCACCTCATTGTCGGACATCATAACCATCAGAGAATGGTCTCTACCCAAGATGTTCTAGGTATCTAGAGCATTTTTTCCAACCAGGGCTTCCAGGACTAGTAACTCAACCCAGTTGTTACAAGGCTTCTAGAGCATTTGTCCAACTAGGGCTTCCAGAGTGTTTTTCTAAATAAGGCTTCCAGGACTATTAACTCAACCCATAGTTGTCCGTCGGGCTTCCAGAGCGTTTGTCCACCAAAGGCTTCTAGGAACTAATAACTCAATCCATAGTCAAAGGCACATGAGAACCAACCAAAAAAATAACTAATGAAACTGAACCCACAACACCATGGTTATCGAGGAAATGGTAAGGCTAGGAAAATCCACTATCAATCCAGGTAATCCACCATGCCAATGATAGATCTTGACCAAGAAACCACATGCATACACCATGCATGCCAAAACTAATGACTAAACTCAGTACCTGCAATCAAAAACCTGCTATAGCTACTAATCCTGATGTCCTCTTGCACTTTCTCACTCTTCGTTTTCCTTCTTGATCCAAAAATCCAAGTATGCCCCACTCTCTGATCTAGGAGTATCTAGATACTCTTCCCAAGGAGCACCAAGGTGAATACCAACTCATTGAAGCCTAGGGTTTTGTGAAGGTTTTTAATATTTGTGCTCATAATTTGATTTTTTATTGTAAAATAAAATTTAATATTTGAGAGGATTTTCCTAAAAATTCAAATTCATGTTGAATATGACAGTTTAAAGGGATTACTCTCATCCCTAAGGTTTTGGGAATAAGGCCCTTGAAAGTAGAGATTGAGATATTTCCTCCACAAAAATATCATGAGCATATTTTAATAGATATGAGAATTAATTTTCTCCTTCGAATAAGGGATAAGGAGATATTCCCTCCTTAGTTTTGGTCTCTTAAGAGATATATAATGCTATTTTATGTACTTGTTAAAGGGGAGAAAATGAGAGATTTTGAGTGCTTGAAAGAGTCATTTTCGAGCAGAGCTTCGATAGCTCATAGGTCTTTTAGGGTTTTTGATGTATAGTTGACAGTTCTCGGTTGGCCACCTTGATGTAAAAATCAATGTACATCTATCTCTTTTAAGACAGACAATAGATTGATTCGTCCTGTTGGAGGCAAATCCAGAGAGGTAGCCGAGAGGAGGGGGTGAACTCTGTAATCAAACCTGTGTGTGCTTATTTTTATTCTTTATGGTTTGATTGATAATTTTCTTTCAGTCATTTTATTTGTTTCAATTAAGTGATGAAAAGAACACACACACACACACATATATGCATGTATTGTAACAGAGTCCCTTAACCTCAAATTGAGGTAAAACCAATTTTATATTATACATGTTTGAGTGGATAAGAAGGGATTGTGGATCATTTATGGTGTAAGAGCAGTTCATTGTCTGGCATAGTGGGTATACTTGTCAAATTTAGTCCAAGCAAGGATAAATAAACCGTGAAGGAAGGTAATCTCTTAAGTTTTGAAATGTTTATTTCATCAAACAAATATTCTTCTGATCCTTATTTTCTTACAACTTTTTATAAGGATTCCAAGATGCTTAAAAAATTCTTAACCATGAACAAAATGGTAGAAGAAATATATGTTGAAAACAGAGAAATTCAAAGGCTACAACAACAGTTGAAAGCACTCGAAGAGGAGAAGCAAGAGCTTCAAGACATATTGCAAGCAATGGAGTTACAATTACAAGTTTCCGAAGAGGCTTTAGCAAGATGTCAAAGTGCTACATTCAACGAGGTACGTAGTATGGATTTAAATTATCGTGAAGAAAATGTTGGTTTGGGATCATTTGAGAAACATACTCTAGGTGTTGGCTCAACAGTATTAAAGAAAATGGGTTATGAAGGGAAAGGCCTTGGGCGCAATGGTCAAGGCATCGTCAATCCCATTGAAGTGATAAGACAACCTCCACATTCAGGATTGGGTTATATGTGCGGAGATTATGGCGAATGCTCCAAAGCTATCGAGGTAAGAAAGAAAACGAATGTTGATTTTGTCTCAAAAGGACTTTTACAATTTAACATTGTAGGTGATAACGGTGAAAAGTCTTCACAAGATCCTGTGTATATGCATACTCTTTGTCAAAATCTGAGTTCAAAGGCAATGGTGTAGAAAAATATTGGAGAACATCAAACGAAAGCAACTAAAAATGATTTCAGGTATAATAGTCCTGCAAGAAAAATGACATTTTGTACATTTCACACAAAGAAAAATCATTGTTTAGCTGAGTGTTGGAAAGTTAAGGCTTATGGCAGCAAACCTAGCATGAGGAAAAGTAAGTCAAAGCAAAAGATCCTTCACTTCTGGTGAAAAAGGCCAAACAACAACATCATAAAGCGTGGAGAAAGTCATGAGTTATCCACCAAAGAAAGAAAAATCTGCAATTAATATTCCAATCAAATTTATCAAGAAAATGAACACGAATAAAACAAGAAGAGTTCATTTAGTTGGCTTGGTAAGCAATGCATCACATTCTTTTGAATTAAAATCTTGCTGAAATTTGTTTGTGCAAACTTCTAAAGTTTTCCTTGCAATGTTCGACTTCATATCAAGTTGAAAGTCCCTCACCAGATGATGTGGTTTTTAGAAGGAAAACATGCTACGAGTTTCTTCGATGAATAAGAATGTTAATATGACTCAGATAATGTTTGAGATTTTCAATACCCCTGCAGTGTATATCACCATTCAATTTGTTCTCTCTCTTTGTGCAAGTGGTCGAACAACAAGCATTGTTCTTGATTTTGGTGATGGTGTCATCCAAACAGTTCCAATATATAAAACATATACGTTTAAGCTTGACTCGAGTGAGCTTGCTATTTTCAGTGGAGTTATGCACTTTCATCTCCTTTGGAGCGCAAATCCATAATTGTAGCAGAATTTCCGCATCACAGATACCAAGTCAACCATTTTCATCAACAAATTATGGCCAATGAATGATGACTATGGTTATGTTTAATACCGCATTACTCATTCAACCTTCTTGGGTAATTATTTAATTACGAGAACCTGTCTCACACAAAGGAGTATTATGTGGGCCATGCCACTATCTTCTGCAATGAATTCCGCCACATCATTAAACACAGATTTAAAGGGATTTCGTTGATGGATCTTCCAGAAATTATCTACAGGTTTGTAAAGCATTGAAATTATCTACTGTATAGTTTTGCACCGTGCGGGTTTTTGACTCATATCATAGTGTCATTATAGCTCGCTAGGTCTCTTAAATTCAGAGGTTGCAAGAGTGTACGCAGTATAGCAACCGCAGTTGCAGCAGATTGCCAGCAGCAAGCCAATGTTGTTCAGTTGGAAGAATGCAAAAGTTGTAACAATTGAGGATTCCCACAGTGATGCGTCTGCAAGGATGGCTTCTGAGACAACATAAATGACTAAAATTGGCAATGAGGATTTGTCGATTACAGTCCCACAATTTCTCCTTCTGGGAAATGGGAAATACTTATATTTCACGTGGCAGGCTACATATCCGTGATCTGGAGCTGAATAAGTGGGAGAAGCTGGTCACTTGTGTCAATACGAGTGATGACATAACGAAGCTATACAACCAATGGTTGCATGCGGCTAAGGCATTGGGTTCGTTCAAGGAGATCAGAATGGTGGTGAACCTGACGTGAAGTAGGTGTATAGACATTACTCATGGTATTACCGTAAGGATATGTTTGTCAATGGTGCCATAATTGGGGCATGGACAATCCATTCTTTGCTGAACTATGTTGGACGTTGTGTCGCGCTGGAAGTGGTTTAATTGTCTTATCGTGTTGACAAAAAGCATTGAAGGCACATGATGATTCATGTAGCTTTGAACCCTTTCCGCTTCAATAACTAGTAAGTTTTTATCGAAGTCAAGGGTATGTATTCAGGACAGTTCGTTTATTTTTTTTGTAAAGAAGCGAGATCAGTAGTGTGAAGTTTGATTGAAAAGACCTGCATGTGAATAAGTTGGATTCATGTGCAATGTTTTATCGCAAATGGATTTGCATGTAAAGAAGATGGATCTGGTCACATTTGGTGTGGATTTACCATGGTGCATCCATACATGCCTTCACTCCCTGCGCTTCTGCAATAGGGGATTGGATTGTTGTTGCCACAAGGCGCCCGAGGACCGAATTCAGGCACATTGAAATCTTCGATCTAGGTTTTGAGTCTTTCATGGCGGTTATAGGCCACAAAAATTATCCATTTCGTCATGATCCACTGCATATATTTACACATGGGATTCAAGCATCTGTTGTTGACAAGCGCATATCCACCAGATTTTGTAGAGGCTGGCAGTAATAATTTAACAATTTTCTTCCAGGGTCACTATTGCAACGTTTTGTGATGGAATGTCAACCAATTGAAGGATGGTTAGCAGTATCCTGAGAGTTTCGATGCAGACACATATATTGAATTCAGAAAATCAATACCCTGAAATAAGAATCAACTTCAACAATCTTAGCTTTTGGTGGACCAAAAGCCTTTTCAGTGGGGAGGTTTGATCGAGGAGGATAAAAAAGATACTCTTTCCAAAGAGCACAAAGGTGAAGACCAAATCATTGAAGCATAGGGTTTTGTGAAGGTTTTTAATATTTGTGCTCATGATTTGATTTTTTATTGTAAAATAGAAATTGAATATTTGAGAGGATTTTCCACAAAATTCAAATTCTAAGTCCAAATTCTAAATTCAGATTCATGTTGAAGATGGTGGTTTAAAGTGATTACTCTCATCCTTAAGGTTTTGGGGACAAGGCCCTTGAAAGTAGATATTGAGATATTTCCTCCACAAAAATCTCATGAGCATATTTTAAGGGATATGAGAATTAATTTTCTCCTTGGAATAAGGGATAAGGATATATTCCCTCCTTAGTTTTGGGCTCTTAAGAGTTATATAATGCCATTTTATGTACTTGGTAAAGGGGAGAAAATGAGAGATTTTGAGTTCTTTAAAGAGTCATTTTCAAGTAGAGCTTGGATAGCTCATAAGTCTTTTAGAGTTTTTGATGTATAGTTGACCGTTCTCGGCTGGCCATCTTGATGTAAAAATCGATGTACATCTATCTCTTTTTAGAAAGACAATAGATTGATTTGTCCTGTTGGAGGCGAATCCAGAGAGGTAGCCCAGTGGAGGGGGTGAACTTTGTAATCAAACCTGTGAGTGCATATATTTATTCTTTATGGTTTGATTGAGAATTTTCTTTCAGTCATTTTATTTGTTTCAATTAAGTGATGAAAATAACACGCGCGCACACACACACACACACACACATATGCTTGTATTGTAACATAATCCCTTAAGCTCAAATTGAGGTTAAAACCAGTTTTATATTATACATGTTTGAGTGGATAAGAAGGGATTGTGGATCACTCTCCAAGAGTGCTCCAAGAAAACTCCAAGTATCCAAGAGTATGAGAGAGAGAGAGAGAATAATGAGAGCTCCAAAACTGCAATGAACAAAAGCCATGAACTGATCCGTAGAAGCCTTTTTATTAATGAGGCCTCTATTTTTTTCATTGTCCATTATTTTCCTTCATTTTCCTCCTCACATGCAACTTGTGACCTTTCACCTCCCTTTTCTTCTATTTTCCATTATTTTCATAAATAAATGCCAATAAATGCCACTTTTCCTTTCCAAAGCCTTAGCCATTTCCTTTTCCAATTTACATAGCCATAATAAACCATGTGAACACCCGCACTACGATGTTTTGGCCAACATTCAACTTGGAATATATTTCCCATGACCTTGGTTGTTATTTTGCCTTTATTAACTTTTATTACATGGAATTTTCACCAAGGTTGTTACATAACCTGCCCCCCTCCTTGGCGGAACATCGTCCTCGGTGTTCAACGACACATACACACAACAATACTATTGTAAGCAGAACATACTGGCCATGAAGCTTTATAACTTAGTTTTTTGCAGTATTTACAATGATCAACCTATTGAGAAGCAAACCAACATGACAACATAACAAATATAACATCATAATGACTTGACACCCATACTGCTATTGGAGCTTTATAACATAGCTCATGGTGGTATTTACATCCATACACATATGTACATATACCAAAACATCATACCAATATATACCAAAAAATTCGCTCAACTAGCAAACAAGGATGGATACATGGCCCGCATCTGATCTGCCATATCCCATGTAGCTTCATCGGGCCCAAAGTGCTTCCATTTCACTTTGACCTGCTCGATTGCTCGATTATGGAGCATGAGTGTTTTTCTCTACAAAATGCACTAAGGTTTCGATTGGAATTACCCTTCTGGATCCACCTGAAATATAGACCATTCAATCACATGATCAACATCTTTAACATATTTATTAAGCAATGACACATGGAAAACATCATGGAATTTCATCGTTGAAGGCAATGCAAGTCGATAGGCTACTGGCCCAATCCTTTCAATAATCTTGAAAGGTCCACAAAACCGTGGTTCCATCTTGGCACATGACCTAATCCGCAAGGAACTCTTCTTGGGCTTGATGAGTAAATGCAACTTTTTCCCAACCTGTATATCCTTAAACAACCTGTTCCGATCTACATAACTCTTTTTCCTATCACGTGTTGCTTTCAAATTCTTCTTGATTACCTGCATTTCCTATTCCTTTTCTTCCAACATGTCTGGTCCAATCAACAACCTATTAACTGGATCACTCCAACTGATGGGAGTATTGCAACTTTTCCCATACATTGCCTTAAATGGACTCATCCTCAAGGATTCTTGATACCCAATGTTGTAAGAAAATTCTACTAGTGTAAGATACACTTCTCACTTTCATTGTTGATGCGTCACATACATCCTCAACATTTTCTCAATATCTTGTTGACCCTCTTTGTTTGTCTATATGTCTGTAGATGATAAGTTGTACTAAAGGCCAACCCTGTGCCCAATCATGCAAACAACTCCTTCCAAAACTTGGAAGTGAACTTCGCATCCCTGTCTCACACAATCTTCTGTGGAACACCATGAAATATGACCACATCTCTAATGAACACCTATACTGCTACATCGCTAGATGAGAATGTAGACTTCGCTGGAATGAAGTGTGCTACCTTTGTAAACCTGTCCATAAAAACCATGATGGAATCGTGTTGTCTCACTGTCCTTGGATTACTTGTGATGAAGTCCATGGAAATGGCCTCCCATTTCCATTTTGTAATCACAATCGGTTATAGCATCCCACCTGGATGCTTACAGTCTACCTTCAACTGCTCACAATCAAAACACCTAACCAAAAATTCTGCTACATCCTTCTTCATATTCGACCAATATTAAAACTTCTGCACTGCAGTCAATGTCTTCTGATAGCCTGGGTGACCTGAATATAGTTTCACATGAAACTCCCTCAAGATCACCTTCTCAAGCTCACTGTTGTCTGGCACATATATCCTGTCTATAAACCTGACCAAGCCATCTGCTGTGAGATGATAATCCACATCCTATACTCCTACTTGTACCTATACCTATAACACTACCCATACCTGTACATGTACTTTGTTGCAACCTGTGCACAATATCCATATACTTGTCATCCCGCTGACCTGCTCGCAAGATCTTATCATGTAAATATGTCCCATAAGAACTCATAGTTGATATGTGATTTACCTGTACCTTCCTGCTAAGAGCATCTACAACCCTGATCTAATTAACTTTTATGTACCTAATCTTGAATTCAAACTCACTCATTGTGGCCAACCATCTATATTGCCCAGCGTTCAGATTCAAATGGTCAAATAAATACCTCAATCCACTATGATCGCTCATCAATACAAACTGTTTGCCCAAAAGATAGTGCCTCGACATCTTCAATGCATGTATGATCGCTGCCAACTCAAGATCACACGTCAGATATTTTTTCTCGTGCTCATTTAGTTTCTGTGACTCATTGCATACTACATGTCCTTCATGCATAAGAACTCAACCAAGTCCTCACACTCCTTTGTCCACTCAAAATTCTTACCCTTCCTCTGCAATGATGTAATAGGATAAGCAATCCATGTGAAGTTCCCGATGAACCTCTTGTAATAACCTACCAACCCCATGGAGGATATTAACTTTTCCACATTCCTAGGAGCTATCCACTCCATGATGGCCCTTATCTTTTCTATATCTAATGGTATGCTTTCCTTGGAAACAACATGCCCCAAGTAATGCACCTATGTATGAAAGAAACCACATTTTCTAAGCTTAGCATACAATTGATGCTCCCATAGAAATCTCAACATTTTTGCTAAATGTTCGGCATGCTCTTCCTAATTTTTAGAATATACCAATACATCATCAATAAATATAATAACAAACTTGGCTAGATAAGGACACAACACACTATTCATCAAGCACATAAATGTAGCTAGAGCATTAGGCAAACTGAAAGGAACTACAAAAAACTCATAATGCCCATAGCTGGTTTGGAATTTGTCTTGTGAATGTCATCTTATTTAATGCGTACTTGATGATATCTCGATCTCAAATAAATCTTTGAGAACACTGTTGCTCCCTTCAGCTGATCAAACAAGTTATCAATCCTCAGCAACATATACATGTTCTTGATGGTCACTTTGTTCAACTGCCTATAAGAAATGCATAGTTGAGAGTACCATCTTTCTTCGTCACAAACAATACAGGTGCACCCCATGGTGATACACTTGGCCTAATGTATCCATTGTTTAGCATTTCCTTCAACTGCAACTTTAACTCTACCAACTTAGGTGTGCTCATCCTGTAAGGTGCCTTAGATGTTGGCGCTACCCCTAGTACCAACTCAATATAAAAGTCTACTTCCCTATGAGGTGGTAGCTCTGAAATATTTGCGAGAAGTACATCCTGAAATTATTGTAGAACCAGGTACCTTCTCAAAATATCCGCATCCTCAACTTCCTTACCTTTGTCACTAGAAATGTGCAATGAAAATAATACACACACTTTCCTGTGACTGTGCTTGGTCTGCATAGCTCTAACCATTCTCACTGATGTCTCTTTCTTTTTACCGTGTAAGACTCTTAGTTCCCCATTGTCATCCAAGTGCTCAATGGCTTTGTCATAACAATACACCTTGGTACTGTGAAGATATATCCAATCCATACCCAAAATCATACTATATGATCCCAACGGTAATATGTTCAAGTGCGTTGTTGTAGACATGCCATTCAAATCAAATGCACAAGCTCTTACCCAATGATGAACTATATTATTTATACCTGTAGCCAACTGCACTAACCAAGACTCTGCATGCACTTTTTTATTCAAACAACACTTATCCACTAAGTAAGGACTAACATAAACATAATTATATCACGGGTCAGTCAAAATAGAAACAACTTGATCACAAATATTACGGTCCATCTCAGTAATAAATGCCTGGTGATCTGCTTGCTTATTATCCAGCACTACATAGATACTAGGAATACTCCGTCCAACATCTCCCACTATCTGTGCCTCCTACGCACAGTAGATTTGCGGTCTACCACCCTGATGATGTGGAAAATCTCTCATGTGATGATATTTTCCACAAGTCCATCATTGTCAATGCTTCTATCATTCAATCTTATTCCGCTCCTCATATTGAAATCCCTGTCATCTACCAGATATATTGAATTTATTAGATGGTGCAACATTCTCTTTGTTACCTATATCCTGAGGTCTTGCTCCCTTCTTGTCCCATTTTTCTTTGTTCCTTGCATTGCCTTTCCAGTCCGATTTAGTCTCAGATCTACACTTTGATTGCTTATAACAATAATTTAGTTTCTAGATGTCCTCCTCTAATGATCTAGGCTCATTAAAATCAATCCCATCTTTGAATGCTACCAACAACCCACTGATGAATCTTTGAATATTGGCCTTCTCGTCCTTGAGGTAAGATAAATATCGCAACAACTCAAGGAACCTGTTGGTGTACTCCTCATCAGTCATAGATCCCATCTTTAGCTCATAAAACTCTTTTTCCATGTCATCATAGTATCTTTCTGATAGATACTTCTTCTAGAATAGCCTCTCGAACTCACTCCAAGCCAGTTCATATCTTTGACGTTCTTCACATATTCCCACCAAATATATGCTTTACCTCTAAGGATGAATGTAGCTATTTTGGCTTTCATGTTTTCTGAGTAATCATGCAACCTGAATAAATTCGTCATACCAAGCAACCATACCTCGACATCATGTGGTTTCTTCATCTCTCCATTAAATGTAGGTGGTTTTTCTTTCTTAAACTCATCCGTTAAATATCCTCTGTCGCTCCTCCTGTAGGCATGATAATGACGACGATCATGATGCCCGTTAGAACCAGAAATAGAATGGTACCTGTATCTGTCACCTCTCCTATATGGAGTGCCCAAGAACCTTCCATCTATGATCGCGTTATCTTTATCTGACCTGTGACCACCTGGATACCTACTTCCATATGCCCCACTAGTCCCATCCTCTTGTCCATAACTGATCTGAAGTTGTCCTTGCTTATGCAAATCTAACAAAATTTGAAGGATTATTGCATTAACCTCTGCTTGCTTTTCCTATGCTTGTACGAGTATGCCATTATCTTCTTTGTAACTCCTTATTTCTTCCTTTAAACTTCTCAGTGTGTCAGCCAAGTCATAAGAGTGCCCAACACCATGCTGCTCATCTGATTCATAGGGAGAATATTTGTAGTCTACCATCTTTTTATTCATATTTGATTTCTTTCCCGCAATACATATTATGTTAGCTAAACCAAATCACAATAAACCAACGTACCTTAGCATAATTCGGGGAGGATATCTCATCCGCAAGATCAACCAATCAACATAATGCATGTATAGATATAATCATATCAGCATATAGAAATATAACACATAGGCGTATCAACACATAAAGATCATTATAGCTAGAGTCCAGTCATCAATGCATGACCATACCACTACACATACCATGACCTCATGCATGAACACGAACAATACAAGCATAAACACGGACAATACACAAGTGTAAACATGGACAATACATAAACATGAACAAAATGTAACCAAGAATAAACGGATAATGCCTGTGACAACATCTAACAACATGTAACCAAGCATACACAGACAATACCTATAAGCACTTGACATGTATACACAATACATAATCATTCATACACTCATGACAACACATCTCACAACAACACCATCATTCTTCACATAGAGAAATCACTGCAACCATGACCAACACCATGCAGATGAAACAAGCACATAGACCTCAGTATGAGTAACACACATGCAACCGACATGAATTCATAACCAAAACACACCACCCGTCTAGTCCAAGGGGTGAACCATGCTCTGATACCACTCCGTAACACCCTCCTCCCACATCTACCCAAGTAACTGGCCAACTTGGATAAAAATGTGACGAAGAGTTACTATTATATGATTCAACCTCCTAGGTGACATTAAGGAGGTGGAACCGAGAGAAACACATCAAACATACCTTCCACAACATCAACATAACTCCCAGGAGCCAACGCAACCACTCAAGTATCCATCCCTTAGGTCCTACTGAGGTTTTAGAACTTTAGACCCCTAGATGCTCCCATAGTAAGGCATGGGTGTGTCTGGGAGGCTCTGGATGCTCCCACAACATATGCATGCATGTGTCCAAGTACTTTTTCCCATAGACCCATGTCAGCATCCCCAAGATTTGAGCCACTTTTTCAGGCCCATATCCTAGGTCACTGCCTAGAACTCAATGCGAAGTTCAGAAATTAAATATAACAGTGAAATAATGGTGCACAAGAAAACATTCAAACAAGGACTTCGCTAGACCCCTACTAGCCATGATAGGCATTTCGTCAAACATGTCACAATTATGTAATCAACAGGTTTAAATAATAGATTTGAGCATAGGGGTCTCATACTTATTTGAGAATCGTTAAGAAGCATTGTTTCCTCATCACATTAACTGCATTATCATCTATTTAGGCATAGATACATTTTTCATTCAATTACGAATCAAAACGTGATGAGAGCCATACATCATCACCATCATAAAACTCAGTCATAACCAACATATAATAAACATAAATAACAATCATATTTATCCATCAATACAAGAGGAAAAGAGCTCTTATTTCCATAAGCAAAATGCAACCAAGTTTGGGACTTCAACGTTCCACCTAACATGGCTGAGCCAAATATCTCTTCAACCAGTCACCCCCGTGCCATATTCCAAGCATGAATGTGGGATCTCATAAACCAAATCCACCCAGACCAAACTAGGGCTTATAGAGGCCAAACCACCTCAACCCTCAACTAGTGATTCCACCTCATGGTTGAACATCACAACCATCATGAATTGGTCTACACAAGTTGTTAAAGAGCTCCAGAGCATTTAGTCCAACAAAACTAGTAACTCAACCCCATCTGTTACAGGGCTTCCAGAGCGTTTGTCCAACTAGGGATTCCACGACTAGTAACTCAACCCACTTAGGGCTTCCAGAGCGTTTGTCCAACCAAGGCTTCCAGGACAATTAACTCAATCCACAGTTGTCTGCTAGGCTTCTAGAGTGTTTGTCCAACCAAGGTTTCCAGGAACTGATAACTCAACCCACAACAAAAGGCACGTGAGAACCAAAAAAAAAGTGAACCCATGAAACCATGGTTATCAGGAAATGACAAGGCTAGGCAAATCCTCTCCCAATCCAGACAATCCTCAATGCCAACGACATCTCATGACCAAGAAACCACATGCATACACCATGCATGCCAAAACTAGTGAGGCAAACATACATGCAACTTGGTACCTGCAGATGCTGATTCCGATGTCCTCTTGTGATTTCTTACTCTTCCTTTGCCTTCTTTCTCCAAAACTCCAAGTATGCCACACTCTCCAAGAGTTCTCCAAGAAAACTATAAGTATCCAAGAGTACGAGACAGAGAGAGAGAATAATGAGACCTCCAAAATTGCACTAAACAAAAGCCATGGAATGGTCATCATAAGCCTTTTTATTAATGAGGTCTCTATTTTTTTCATTTTCCATTATTTTCCTTCATTTTCCTCCTCACATGCAACATGTGACCTTTCACCTCACCTTTCTCCTATTTTCCATTATTTTCATAAATAAATGTCAAAAAATGCCACTTTTCCTTTCTAAAGCCTTAGCCATTGTCTTTGCCAAATTCCATAGCCATAATAAACCATGTGAACACCCGCACTAGGATATTTTTCCCAACATTGAACTTGGAATACATGTCCCATGACCTTGGTTATTATTTTTCCTTTATTAACTTTTATTACATGGAAGTTTTCACCAGGGTTGTTACATCTTTCGCCTTTATTTATTTATTTTAAAGAGGGCTGTGCATCGATACTTATTTATTTTTGGATATAAGAGGGATTTCAACTTATTGGGAGCATAAGAGGTTGTTTCTTTAGAGAAGCATATAAATACTTCTGATTTAGGTTTGCTCGTTTAGATTTTTCCCCTTATCCCCTTATCCTCTTCTACTGATTGGATAAGCATGAAAACACTAAAACACAAAACCGATTATAGGCATAAGGTTTCCTAAACAGACATAGGTTCATGTTTGGACCAAAGCTCTCCTTACGGATGGATTGAATTTCTGTCGAAACTTCATCGACCAAAATATATGGCCGAGACAAGGAAGGAAGACTGGAGGTTAGCCAAATGTTGAAGTGTCACAAGAATCTTTAGACTTCATCCACACACATACTAAGAATCCAAAACAGGTCGAGTCATAACAATTAAACATAAGGAGACAATTAGCAAGAAATAAAAACAAAAGAAAAAAACTAAAAGGAAAGACAACACACAACAAGGAAACAAAACCAAAAGACAAGCAAATAAGCTAAACCAAATCACAATGCAAGAGAAAAGTTACAAAATACAAGAGAGACTAAAGAAAACAACACAGCATGAGTGCAAGAGAAGGAAAACTAAGATGTAGCTAGTCCTACTTCTAACCTAAGGACTAGAAGGTCAGGGTCACGTATAATGGAATTTCCAATGTAGCCACCGTAATATTTCCCAACCTGCAGTCACAAAGACACGATCAATTAAAAAAAATATAAAGAGATGTGCAAGAGAAAAGATGAGAGCTTGAACAATTTGCAAAAAAAATTGAAGATCTTTCCTGTGGGAAGAAATATGTGTCACAACCATTACTTTCATCCAATTCACATTCTTACCTCTTCGATGGAAAGCATAATCAGGAAAAACTTGAAGACTTCTTGTGAATACACCTTCTTATGTGTCCTACTGCTTAGAAAGCACGAGAAAAGGTTGAAACCTATTTATTGCAATGGAGCTTGTTGAGTAATATTGCTCCAACCATTCAACGATTAGATCATAAAATTCATAACGATCCTCTTAAAAACCATGAAATATTTGAAAATATGGATTTGCAATTATAAGCATGGGATTCTGATGGGAATATTGTGAGGGAAAATATATCTAATCATATTCAACAATCATGTCAAGACAGTGAGGACCTGACATAACCATCAACATAGGTTGAAGTGCCTCAACCATTCGACAAAAAAATGAATAACAAGATGTTGAACGATGAAGATCATCTATGATATGCTAGTAGATATATGATAGGCTAACTGACAGTCATCGATGACCGAATAATGATCATATGGGCTAATTAAAACATCCAATTCCTAGTTTGTGATTAACAAAGATAAATCAATTTGGACAACTCTATGAATGCTCTAAATAATTGAACCAAGTTCCTTGCAAGCCAGATGTGACCAACCATTTTCCTGTAACTGGTGACAAACTGTACAAACATTATAATCATGAAAATAATTTAAAATGGATTCCAGCGCAACAAGTGCATGAGACTAGCCAGGACATGGTGAATGGAGAAAGGCATGATTCGTGTGGTAAGTCGCGCATTCATTATAACTCAAGAGGGTTTCAGGTGCGAGGCAGGAAAGACTTGCAATATGACATTCGCAAGACGATCCAGGAGTTGACTATTAGGGAATGAATTCGATAGGCATGATTCCTTCGACCAAATATAGTCCTTGGAATGATCAACTTCGAAATTCCATGACTCTATGAGAGATACACATTCCGACCCTGAGTTTGATGTGAGATATTTGCATGAATATGAATAGACTGGAAAATGTTCTTGAATACAGTCAAAAGTAAAATCTCGAAAGTTTAAAAGATTACATATGGAATACCAAACATCTTTTAGAAAGATATTTATATCGATTGAAACCATGCAAAGAGAAGGATTGTACGAGAGGAACCATATCTGACTTGGTTCGGGGGGGCTTACCAGAGTCGTGAGATCCTGACATAACCATCAACGAAAGTTGAAGTGCCTTGACTCCTTGGCAGGTCCTGGAACTTTCCAGGATTATAAAATCACATTTTGAAGCTTAAACCAGATCATGCATGGTTTGAGGATAACTTCCACCACTGGCTTCAATAAGGCCACTACTCACTGGATGAAAAATATCTCTGTCGCTGATTTTACTGGATTTTCCAACTTCACCAACCATATTACTCAAGTCAAAATATTCTCTTTATCACAAATTCAAAGATGAATGAATTAGGGAAATTTTGCAAGTAAGCTGATTTGAAGAATTGTCATCATGCAATCTAAGAGATAATGAGGGATGGGAAGAGTACTAAATGATTTCAATGTTTTCAATTTCATCACGGACAATCTCGTTGCCTTGTCTTAATCGAAAATATAACTCATCGGATGAAGAATCTAAAAAGCATGGAGTATCCCCGTCACAAGAATATGCATAGCAAGCTGCAGAACATGAGGGATAGTGAGATGGAGGGGAAGTTTCGATGAACACATCTTATTTGACCAAATCAGATTCTGAATCTAAAGTAAAACCTTCACGAGAGATTAAAATATCAGCTAATACCCCTGGGAATTCGTGATTGCATATATCAACAAATTCATCATGATTGAAACGATTTTTTCCCAAGGCTACGAATTGATGGAAATATTTGATTACATTTGATTCACTATAGAGATTAGTAGATTGAAAATTATCCAGGAATGGAAGTGCATCATATTCACATGGAGGGTCTTGGAAAATAGAAGAAAGATCGAAAATCTCTTCACCGTCCTTCTCCTCTATCTGTGTAATGTGACTGCCTTGTATTTGATCGCAATTTGAACCAACAACACAAAAATCAAGAGAGTGTGAAAAACTAGTTGGTGGAACAGATTGCTCAGGTGTATCATGGTATAAATATTCATGTCCTATAGAGGATGAGGATAAAAAAAATCCATATCAGATTCGAGACTAGAGTTATGAACAACAACATCATCCTGCGGAATGGAGGAGTTAGCCTTTACCATAGGCTTCATGAGCTATTCTGGAATTTCCTCCATCAAATTTGAGTTATGACAAGCGAAAGAAGAATGAAAATGTAGATTAGGAATTTGATTAGAAGATCTCCCAACACTATCATCATCACAAGGAGGCACCCTCGTCGGAACTGAAAAAGGAGGAGGACAAGGCAAAAAAGGAGTAGCAGGTACCTCCTCTGAAATTAGATGTGTCTCATGATTCACAAGGGTTGGGGGAGTGGGAAAATCAGGGGGTTTAGGTTCACCACGTGAAGCGATAATAACCAAGTGCTCAAACTCCCGTTTCAATAAATCCCAATTCAGATCTTCTTCTAGAATTTCATAGAAAAGGTGAAGAAATCGATTAGAAAAATCCTCAATTGATTCATTAGGATTCAATCTTAAGGGATTGGTTCTTCTATAAACATTTCGGTTATTATACCTACTAAAGGCTTGATGAAATTCCCCGAGGAAATGATGAAGGGAATGAATGGAAGTAGGTGGAAAGGTATGCCACCATCGATTAACATGACCTTCAAGTGTGAGGAAAAAAAAAGCACACAAGAAAATTTGTCATCATCAATTTCGTAAGATTCAAAAAATTTAAGAAAATAAAAAATGTGCTCGGGTATGGATCTTCCATCCTCACCATGAAAATTTAACTGAGATAAGTGATAGAGAGACTCATCGAGGATTGAAAATTGATAAATGGATAAATTAGAAAAACACCCCAGGAGAAAGATTTGAGGATGAGCCATTTTAGAGAAGAGGCTCAAACTAGATTCAATGGGCCCAGCTTGTTATCTGGCCCTCCTTCTAGCGCCATTGTTGACAATGCTGGAAATAAATCAACCATGGGGGTCTCCTCGATGTGAAGTCCCAATTATACCTCACACCGTTTGGAGTAGGAGCCCCATTCGAAATATCAACTTGGTTGCCATGTATTCTTATAGATTTTCCTTGACTCTAACTGTCATCAAGGGAGAGGAGTGAACATGCTCCTTTGAAAAGAAAGGGGGGTGTGACTGGTGAGTGTTCGATCGTATGTGTGCCAATTTTATTCTATTGAAGGGGGGAGAAAGAGAAGTGAGCCTCTAAGAGATAGGTAATAATACCACCCTAGAATAGACACACATGAACCGAAAGATTCATCTAACACCCAACGAAATAGTCCACAAGGGATGTGACGATCATTACAACTAACAATTAAGAAAGATCTGCCTAATATACTGTGGAATAGTCCATAAGAATGGGACACCAATAAAAACCATTAAAACACATTCTCAATAAGATAAGTACTAAAATAACTGAAATAGTTCAACTACCTTAGCACATGTGAAAGCAAACATGAAATACAAACATCCACAGAATATACTTACAAACATTAATAATCCATGCATGAAGAACGTGTTGGCTTTGAAAGGATTATGTTGCTAAGTAAAAGTTCCAAGACATATATGTACAATGAACATCACTAGCTCCAATAGTGGAGCATTTGAGCCACTCCTTGCTCCACAAAAGAACTAGCTTATCTTTCTAATGATTTGTTGACAGAGTTAACGTGAGGAAAAAAAGTCCTTTGCTTAAACAATGAGGGTGTATATATAACCAAGGGGTGATGCTTCTCCCTTGTGACTCTTTTACTACCCTCATGACTATTCAACTTCTTATGACTTTTCAACTTACATGACTCTCCATATTCACTGCGTGTCCTTTGCACTTCCGCTTTACAATACATTTTAAATATAATATACATGGTCCATAATGATGATGTGGCATATGAAAACTCATTATGCATCATGACATGACACCGTTGAAATGGACTACTCGTTAATGTGGAAATGTCAAGCCACTACTATTGTTGTGTCTTTGATGTCTTCTTCATAACACCTTGTCTTCCACCTCCTCATGGCTTGGTGATAGGAAACCTTGATGACCTTAAGTCTTGAGTTGTGGTCACAAGTTGGTGTCCCTTTTATTTGCTTTGATAGATGATCTTGCATGCCCAACTGAAAATATGTATTTCTACATGCTTCCCTTTTTCATCTCTTTCTTCATCAAACTTTCATGATGTGAGAGAGTATCCGCATATGCAATTCACTCATGACGAGACGATATCAACCCAAAAAACCCTAGTCTAATATAGATCATTTGGATCCATAAACTGGGGTGGGACCGGGTGATAGGTCAGGAGAAAGGGCCCAGTGACTCTAGAATTGCGTAGTTTAGGCAACCAAGGGTTAGGCTTGATCACTAAAACTTCGCAGTGCGTACCTCAGGCCAGACTGAGGGAAAAATTTGCACAGTCGAGATTGAGGGAAAAATATGCACAGTACAGACTTAGGGAAAAATTGCATAGTTTTTTGAGGCAAGGGGGACTGGGAAACTGCACAGTTTAGAGGTTCGAGGAGAGATCTTGATGCTTGTTCTTGCACAATGCACAGTTCAGGTCAGGCTAGGAGGAATTATTGCGCAATCCTGAAGGCCAAGACAGGGCCTTGAGTACACTACACAATGCCCCAACGCTAAGAGGCAGGGACTATGCATTTCACAATACCAAGAGGGAATTTCATACCTTGAGGTCTGTAACTGTGCAATGCATAGTCTAGACGGGCTAGGTGAAGTCAAGTTGTTGGTTGGAAAGCATTTTCAGGAATGGTTAAGTGTCGGACCAGTGAGACTAGTGCGTGAGGTGATAAAGTTTCGACTATGATATCACACTTAGAATATTTGACGACACAAAAATATAGATCACCCGTGACACATAACCAATGCATTTACCTCCGTGTGATAGTCTTATGACTAGTTACGACAAGTGCGACACTTAAGATACACTTTGTGATGACCGCGATGACACTTGTGTAACAGTGCTCAAACTTTGTGAATGAGTGCGAGAGATGTTTGAACGGTTAGAACAACTCATAGATAGAAATATAGACCTTTGAAGCCATCAGAACAAGCTTCTACGCACTACGTGACAACCAATCATGCAAAAGATGATAGTTTTCCCAACTTGCAAAGGGGAGAAAAACACTTCAATAAAGTACATGAAATGAGTTTTGGTGTTTGCGAGAACAATGTGCAAGACCAAGGAAGGCTCCGAAATTGAGTGTAAGCCAAAATTTTGGAGGGTGTTGTAGCAGCTAGAACAAGACATTTTCTTAATTCTCATTTTTATTAAAAAATATTCTTTAATAATTAATTATGGATACACAATTTTAAGGGGTAAATGAAGTTATTTAAATTTAATATATGTATATATATATATATATATATATATTTCCATACAATTAAACGTAGTAATAATAAATCAACCATAAATAAAAAAATTAATAACTAATTCATAACAATTAAACAATAAATTAGTTTACTCGTTGTGAGTGAATTGATGTCACTCGTGTGAGAGTCGGTTTTTCAGTGATCAAAGATAGCTCTTTTGAGAGTTTTCCATTAGGTCATTAGTCAATTTTTTTTGATTTTTCAGTCAATATTTAGCAATAATTTTGATCATGGAACAAGTCTCATCAAGATATTATACTCCACACTTTTTCATCTCCATTCAAAGGTCTAAATTCATGTCATTTCATCTTATATAGGTCAAATTTAGGGTCAAAACTGCCATGAAAAGTCTTCAATTTTTCACTTAGAAAAGGCAGTCAAAATTCCATTCCATCCATATAAGTCAAGTTGAAGGAGCTAGCGTGTTTTATGGTCTGAAAATAAACTCTGTGTTATGGAATTTATATGATCCATTGCCATATTTCAAAGAGAAATGAAAAACTTTGCTGATATATTTCAAAGAGAAATGAAAAAATTTGCTGAAAGAAGTGTATTTTGAAACCACATTTTATGAACGATAAAACTTTAATATTTCAAAAATAAACCTTTGAAACCATAGGTTTTAAATCCAATGAGTTTTATTTTGCTGCAGTCATACTCCACTATCCATTATTCCCCATCACTATCATGACATGTTGCATTCATTTATTCACCTATCATGCATATCACATCACTTCCGTCATAGCACTACCCCACCAATCAATCACCTTTCGTCGTACGTTGGTCCTCCCTTATCTAGCAGATCATCCATCGCATCACAGTTTAATTCGACGAACCGTATTGGACTTTAGCCACCCCTCATTGTCCAAAACTTAACATCCCGGGGGGGGGGATGTCCAAAAAGACTGGTATTAAATAGTGACCCCACTGCCACGTCTCAAAGCCGTGTGATTTTGCATGCCCCCCGCACGAAACCACTTACCGGTTTCCTACCCCTCCGAAATCCCACTTAACCGCTGATCAAAACCATCATTTCTCCCGCCAATAAAGTCATGCCAACATGGACTGGTCTGTTCAATTAGTTTAATTCCCGCGTTCTCATGACCGTTAGCCAATTAATTCAATGGATAATCGTTAGGCAATGTACCCATGCCATAGCCATGGCTAACGGGAAATCAAGTTCAAATGTCCATAAATTCATAACTGAACGCTTGTTTTAGACTTTCATGCTGTTTTTCGATTTGCTCTACACATGTTTTCAAATTTACAGCTACCACCAGAACTCCAAGATCAAATTCCTCAGTGTTTGAAGATTTCTCTTATAGATACTGATTTTCTTCCAGCCTGCAAAGCTTTTCTTCATTCTCGGCCTGTTTTTTCTATCAGATAATTCCAGTTTTCTGCCATTACAATAGAGCCAACCATGCCTCCGAAAAACAAAGGACCTGAGAAACCAGTAATTCTGCTATTACATCCTCCAGTTGATTTCACCACATTCCCTTAGCAGACAAATATTACAAAATATATGAAACCTTTCCTGGCATTGAGCTTTTTGAGTTATATTGTTGGTTAGAAGAGAAATACTTGGATAAATTAGATGACATAGGACTATGGGACTCTGATCTCCCTCATTTCATCTTTCCTCATACCCATAGTGCCCCAAAGTTTGTTAGGAGATGTCAAGCTTGGTATATGCCATACCAGAGAGCTATTATCACTCCTACAGGAGAGGTTTTAGTGACTATTGAGGCCCAAAAAATTGAACAAACGATGCAAGCCCCAAACACAGAAGATGCCACACCATTTTCTTGAGAAGCCTTGATAGAAATAACCAGGAATTAGATTTTTCAAAGAGAGCTCAAACTCTTGAGCTATTCATGACTGAAAAATGACCCATTACCTAAGAAAAACCCTCCATTTCCAGCATCCATTTTCCCCGAAAAGTCCAAACAAATCATCACAGTCATTTCCTACCTCCTTGGTTATTATTCAGACCAATGGGTAGATGAAGCAATGAGAGGGTTTTTTTTTTCCATATTTTCCACTGATTTCGAATCCTCCATCATTTTCAATTTCAATCAGTTTATTGCAGATTTTATACATGATCACTTTGTGAAATTCACAACTGAAGAGGTTTTCAGTTATGCCTCTGTGTTAGTTTACTTATTCTTGTACTCTTAGTGAGATAAATTTATGTTTTACATACAGAAATTGGATGAAGAAGGCAACCAACAATCAATCATTTTCTGGACTTCATTAGCCATGAAGGAACAAAAAGTATATTCTTATAAATAATTTGTGGAATTGTTTCTTCATCCAACACTCAGTTTGTAGAATAGCACTCCAGAGCCAAGAATTAGTGAAGATATTAGAAAGGTATTGCAGCTGTCAGATCAAGCTAGAACAGGGGATTGGTATCTTTACCAAAATTATACAGAACTTAGAGTTTATGGATGTGAAATTACCCCTTATAAGCTGCCCAAATTCCTCCCCATGAAGATTTTTGCATTGGAATATATTAGACAAATGATTAATGCAAATGAAGTGTATTTTTTCTCTGTTAAGAAGAAATCACAGTTTAAAATAAAAACACATATAGGTCCTTTTATATGTAATAGCAGTACAATAGGGGAATAGGCAGATAATTTGTTGAAAGAAATGCAGTTTAGCCCAAGTTTTACATGGTCTTATGATCGAGTTGGTGTCATTTCCAAACTGAGGGTGGAAAATAAACGTACAACATATTTTCATACACCTAGACCAGAGATTGAAAAGTATACGAATCAACTTGAATGGACAAAAGGTACACTGTAGGAGGATGAAGAGAAAACACTATCTACATCAACATTACAGACTCCTATTGCACAATAAAGAACAAGAAAAAGAGTTAGAGAAGATCAATCATCTCTAATGACTGATTCATCTAGAAAAGAGTTCAAGATTCATTACAGGAAGAAAACAAAGCTAAATATGAAGGCCAATATCAGAAAGGAGTTAGAGAAATAAGTAATCATCATCACTGAAGAGACACCTCCTTCTACATAGACAGATGATAAAGGCACTACTACTACTCCTACTACTTCTATTGCTCCTAAAGATCAACAAACATCAACTTCTCAAGATCAACAAAAAGCCATCCAAACTAGCACATCTACTATAGGGGAAAAATAAAAGATTGTCTTTGATAATTTCAAAGAGATAAAGCTGAAGAATGAAATGTTGAAGACAAGTACATATAACCAGTTTTGGAAACAAACTTCTAGTTCACAAAGTAGGCTACTCTCAGTGTTTGATTCTGAAAAGGGAAAAATGCATTTTGTATTTCTTCAAGCAAAGATCCCACAAAAAAGTCAGAAGCAGATTATAAGAGGGATACATTTGAGTTTGACACAAAAGAGATTCATCCAATGGACCAAATGGAGCTACACAAGCAAATTGGTGAGATGATTTCATCAACTTTCACTAATAATGCTTTGAGCCTATCAAAACTGAAAGTTTCATCAGCAAATGTGCAGTCACAACCAGAATTGGAGAAGGTGTCTTCATTTGAAAAGGACACAAGAATAAAGACTCTATAATATTTAGTGGTGAAAATTAGATATGATCCATCCAATGTGAATGAAATTGAAGAGATCATCAAGAAGAAAAATGTTGATATAGCAGCATTGAGAAAGCAATTGAAAATCCCAGCTACAGAAGATATTTTCGCAAAGGATATTGAAGAAAATGAAAGTCAAAAGACAAATATGATGAAGTTGATAATGGATCAGAATGCTCAATTAAAGAAAATGGAATCAGAGTTAGAGAAAATGGTAAAGGAAAAGGAAGCAACAATTAAAACATCAAAAGTTCCTTTAGAGGCAGTGCCACTAGCAACCATTCTTATAGCTCAAACTTCTACAGCAAGCACTGCAGATGGACCTGTGCAGATTACCAAAGCAGTTCATAACATGTCTATTCAAGAAGAGGAGATAAAAAAGCTGCAGGATCAATTAAAATTATTGCAATTACAGAAAACTAATGCTGATAATTCACATGCAGCTGAGTCACAGAGGGCTAAAACGTTGATTGAAAGGTCATAGAAAGAAAAAAGGGAGTCATCCATTGGTAATACGTTTGGCCAGGTGAAAGAGATAATTTGGGTAGACATCACAAAATCCATCACTGAAATTTGGCCAAGTATACAAACCATTATTGAGAAAAAAGAGTTGATCCAGAAGGAAAATGAGGCCATTACAATAATCAAAGCACATCTGGGAGACAAGCCTACCACAACAAACAATATCATTGGATTTTTGAATTCAAAGAACAAGTATGAGCTGGATGAATTTGGCATTGAGGACAAAACATAAATAATCCTATAAGTGAAGAAAGTGTTGACAAAGAAGAATTTCATTCTTCAGCTTGAAGAAAAATGTCATAGTCTGGAGGTTACACAAGATAGAGTCTCTGACACAAAAAGGATCGCCTTCTATTTTTGTAATTAATGATAATTTGATGACCAGAGACGACTATGGGAAGAGACTTCAGGAAATTTCCAGGGATACTACCAAGTTTGCAAATATTAAAGGCACATTAACAGGAAAGGCATTGTTGGGAGAAATAAACAATGTTATTTACATTCAGTATGAAACTAAACATGTCTTTATTTTGAAGCCAACTTTTTCCAAATAAACTGAAGCAAATGAAATATACCGCAGGGTAATTAAATTAGTTATTCTTGATGAAGAGCGCTGGGAAAAGTTATGTGAGTTCCAGGAATAATTAATAAAATCAAAAAAATCAAAATTTTGCCAGATCAGCAGTCAACTAACAACTAGCGCAATCAGTGATTATCTTCTTCAGCAACAATTTTCAGTTACATCCAAAGCCAACACAACATATGTAATTTATTTCCATGATGCAGTTAGAGTTAGTTAGCAAATAAAGCGCTATCAGTTTGGATAGCCTTTAATGTAACCGTTGTAATTTATTTTTCTATTAATACTTCACTGTATGAAGTATTATTGTTGGATAATCAAGTTTTTGAACTCTGTGTATTACTGTGGACCTGCTATCAATGAAATTCAAAGGAGTTGCAACAATCATGTGAGATTCATGTGGTATTTTTATTGAGCATTGTGACTTTCTATGTTATTTCATTTCCATTCCATTTTCTGTGTAAAATCTTATTCAGTTTATAAACATAAATCAGTCAAATGTTCTATTTATTACTATTTCTACAATGTGTCTTTTCTTCTAATGAATGAATTCATGTAAAATGCTCATTCATACCTCTCTCTTTTCTACCACTATACACCAATGACAAATTAAATGTGCTCAAATAGTTTGCCTATATTGCCTTGCTCAGTTTTCTGCAATACAGTCTTAGCTTTCACTGATTATAATTTTTATCGAGCAAACAAATCATTAAACAAATTCTAAAATAAATTAATTTATATCTAGCCTAAAATTTGGTACTCAACCCTAAAATTGAATAATTAAAAAGTGACACAAAGAGATCCCTCTTTGGTTAGGTAGGGCTAGCTGCGTAGCTAAAAATTGGCTTGTGGTTACCTTTCTTCCCTCCTAATTTCAGCCTAGGAATTCGGGGAGAGTGATAACAACTCAATTATTACTAGAAATTGTACTAAATGTTGTAAAGGAAATACCATAAGTGCTAACACCTGAAATAAAAGCATATATGAAGGGTGATGTGATATGTTATGTGATCTAAATGTAGCCCAATTTGAGTAAAAGAGAAATCTTAATGTTGTTGCCACTGGTAAATTTTTATAAAGATCACATTTATTGTAGCAAGACTAAAAGCCTCCTTGTTCCTTGTGTTAAAGATGTGATATGTTACACAATATAGATGTAGCCCAATTTCAGCAAAAGAGAAATATTAATGTTATTGTCACTGGGTAACTTTTTATAAAGATCACATTTTTTGTAGCAGCACTAAAAGCCTCCTTGTGCCTTGTGTTAAAGGAAACGCCGCAAGTGGATAGCATATGGAGGACGAACATAGATGAAGACAAACTTATGCATTGGGAATCCTTAGGTTTGGTTTCCGAAAACTTGGTACCAGATCCAGATTAAGTATCACCTTGCTCAATCTCATTCTCTGCAACAAATTTGAGATCCAAGAGTCCACATCAGGATTTCTATTTTCCAAATTTGATTTCACTTGCTTCTGATATCATATTGCGTAGAATGGGTCTTATACTCAATTTTTTAAAGGCCTTGATTAGATTGGTGTCTTTATATCCCAAAATTAACTTGTACATTTGGAAATTTTTAATAAAAAAGTTTGTCCAGAAAAAACACCACATTCATAGCAAACATTTGACAAAACAAATACTTGGAAAATGTATTATGTTCAATGTCTTGAATGGTTTAATTCATACTAGGACTATAAATTTTAAAACAATAATAAATCTATCCCATAAGAATCTATCATGTAAGCTATCAACTACTAAAGTAGATGTTTATAATGGTCATAACTTCTTTGACATATTGTTATCCTTTTGTCATAATGTCAATATATCTAA
Organism: Pinus albicaulis; assembly: GCA_034641835.2. NCBI lineage: Eukaryota > Viridiplantae > Streptophyta > Pinopsida > Pinales > Pinaceae > Pinus > Pinus albicaulis. The sequence goes on along the minus strand of CM076575.1, from coordinate 788,538,504 downwards.
TACAAAAGTAACTTAATCCATGGAGAAACCCACCCCCTTGTGAAAATTGTCTCAAATCCATCGTAACTTTCACTGGAGTCATAGTTCTACCCCGTTTGGGTGGAAAATCACCCATGGAACTGCTACGTAGGAAGGACCTACCATTGCAACTACCAGTGTAAGAAGATACAAAAGTGTGGCATGTGATTTGTCACCCGTAGCTTAACCCATTAAGAAATTTTAGGAAAATGACCCTTGAATATTCTAATGAATAACTTTAGGTAGAGATTTTCGAAACTTGTGAGTAATGAATTGAGCTATTTTACATGAATCCAAAGGATGTAATCTGTTGAATAAATTCTTATATAATTTAGAACTTCCATAAAGACATACTTTCAACTTTAGGGCTGATCCAAACATTAAAACTGATTGTTGAATTCATATTGAAGTGTACATAGGCAGGCCATAACAATGATCATAACAAACTCTCCATCTTGATGATGTGTATTGTTTCATCGTTTGAAATCTCAAGAAACAATTCTCATTCTTGCAAAGAAAACTTTGAACATAAGCATTCATCAACTTCTCATATATGTCTTAAAAAAAACCAACATGTTGATGTTAATAACTTTAAATGATCTAAACGTAACGATGTAGACTGACGATGATTCCAAGATGCTCAATGATGGTTCCAGTCAACATTATTATAGGTATTTATTAAGAATTTTCATGGTGTTTTGTTTACTATTTTTTCTTTATTTAATCCAAATTTTAGTGGTTAGTATAGGATGTCACTTTGGAAACAACTTATTGTCAAAATCTCAAAATAAAATCGTTTTAGATGTTGAGCATTTGAATGTGGGTTAAGAGATTGAATTTCAAAGCGTGGTTTCCCTCCTTGATCCAGAAAAAACTTCATACCTACCCATAGAACATGGTTTGATGACTAAGTTAACAAGAGATGAAAATATATGATATATACTAAAAGAACTAAGAGACATCAATCGTGGATATTTATAAAAGGTTATACAAGGATTCAAATAGTTGTAAATTAACAAGAGATGAAAATATATGATACATTCTAAAAGAATTAAGAGACAACAATCATGGATCTTTTGATGAAATGCTATATAGGGATCGAATAGGTGTAAATTAATTTTGTTGAGAAATAATCCTCTTTTCAAGCAAAAATCTAATAAGATTATAGAAAATTCAATTAAGTTTTAAATATATATGAAATTTGACTTTCTATATGGCTATATTTCACGAGAACAATTTGCTACAAGAATAAATGACTCCATTTAAATATTTAAATATTCGGTTTAGTCAGCTACAACAATAAGCACCATGCAAATGATTGGAGAATGCTTGCTCACTCAGAAATGTCGAAAACTATCACTAGGTAGGTTATAACCATGAACCATGAATGATTCCAATCTGCCGTAGACAGTTCCAACTAGGCATTTATTACAAGTATGCATGGTGACACCTAGTAAAAAAATTTAACAAGTCAAAATATACTAATATGAAATAGACATAACAAGTCAAAATATATGAAACATATGAAAAAAATTAAGTGATATCAACCATTCATCATTTAATGAAATTCAATCCACACGAGTTCACAATCACTATGGTGGATACTGAGAATACATTGCTTGAGCAACGAATTTCGAACATTTCCTTAATTTTGCGGGATAAATCTCCAAATTGATAAACATGAACCATTATAATAACTACTCAAATATTGAAATAATAAGATATTTGGACATTGGTTGGTTGGAAATTGTGTACAAAATGAAGAAGACCCTACACAAATCCAATGTACTATAAATTACACGGTATCTTTTATCTCTCTAGGAAACATAATTTTTAATAAGTGCTCAAAATTTTCAAGAACATGGATAGAGGGACAAGCTATAAATATATTTCCTACTTCAGATTATCCAATGTGATCAGTAAATTAATGAAATATTCACAAAGAATACCCATATTGACTTAAATAAACAACAAATCAACAAACACAATAAATGCTCAAAATTTCAAGAACAGAAATAACAGGACAAGTGACAAGCCCATTTCCTGAGTTCATCCTATCCAATGTGATCATTAAATTGATGCAACGTCTAGAGAACATTTTCATTCAAATGTTATATTGTACTTTAGACAAAAATAACAAACATGACCAACATGATGACAAGAAAATAAGCACTAGTAATTGAAAGTGATTGCCTGCATCTAAAGAGTAGAAATAATTTTCATAATGAAGCTTTAACAATAATCTTCAAGCATGAGGGGAGGGAAAATGTGTCGTAAGAATAAACAAGTTGGAGCTAGAACAATTGATGAGTATGATATATAGATGATTCAAAAGACCTCAACAATTGCATGTCAGTAAATTTTTTACTTCCTTGGTGCACCATGCCAGGTTGATCACGAGAATAATTAGTTTGTGTTTCCAGGGACCTGCGCATCAGATCTATGTTTCCTTGAATACCTTGGGAGATTTCAGCTTGAGAGCCTCTTAAACTACTCCCCTGCAACATACCAAATATATTTCCTCAAATTTTTTTCATTTCACCTGCATAAAAAACAAGTGGCTAGCCTAGGTGTTGTTAATCCATATAATTCATAGTAGTTGCAGGGAACCCACCTGTTACAAGATTAGTAGAGGACTGGGGATACATTGTTAGTAACTTGTCTGCTGTAAAATATACCAAAGTTGTGTTGTACTCTTTGCATCAATGGTGCTTGGGACATAAGAGGTTTATCCTCTAGCATAAGTTGATCCATTGTGAGACTTGACCATGCGGTCATATCGAATGAAGCTGATCCCGAGGACCTTGAGTCCCTGAATTTAAGGTTACAAGGAGCTGGAATCAAAATGCGACTGAATTTACAGAAGAGAGAGATCACATCTAGATCCTAAGGCTCTTGATAAACCATGTAGGACATATATAACATCTAAACCTACAATATTTTCTCTCGAGGAGGATGATAAGGTCAAGGATTGTCCCACATGATCCCTAGAGATTTGCTTGTACTGGTGAATTTCTTGATTAATGGCTTCACCAGGTACATTATTAGAATCTTGTAAAAGGAAAAGCTACATTTTAGCATTATGACATGAAAGATTACTTGTTGATAAATGCCAATAATATGATGATTCATCCTCTTCCTTAACCCTTAGCCAAGGTATTTTTCCATATACACCAAGTTTGAAATCAAATGAATTGTCCTCCAATTTTGAAGTTATTCGTGGATGGATGAAAGGTGATCTAGCCATCAAGATGTTGCTAAGTCACCTATCATCTATTTAAAGAAGAAACATATGTTAATTTGCAAAATCTATCTCCAAATCAACAACAAGTGCAAGATAATTACAATTTTAATCCTCATATTAGTTTGGAAGAGGTAACGAAGAAAAAAATAACAAATCAGTTGAGTTAATCTAGACATTTGAATTTTATGCTCACATTGCATCAATGAGATTCTTTATAAAAAGGAAAGTTGTAAATAAAATTCTACGAACATTAGAAATGGTTGGGACAATGTATTGCTTTGCATGATTTTTTCTTCAAACAAATCAAAATTTGGTTATTGTGGAATTGAATTGCTCCAAAACAAAAACGGGTCTAACTACAGGGGCATATCCACTATGGAATGTAGCAAGGGGTGTCTCAATTACATTCAAAGAAAAGTTTACAAAGTAACCCATTCCTCAAAGAAGAAAGTCTCTTAAAATTTTTAAGTGGTAAAAAATTTCTCATGTTTTGTGATAATGAACTGCTTATATATCACACTAGCACCTTCATAGTTATATAGTATATAACTAACATATGATTTAAACATCAAGAAAAACCAGACCTAATAAAAAATATAAGATAAGGCTTCAACAAAACGATGTGCTTACTCACAAATATAATTTGTAAATGGGAATTAACAAGAACATCATTTTAATATATATCAACCAACATATATAAACAAGACTTGTGTGCTGCTATATAAACATAAATAAATAAAAAAGTTGTCCTACTTATATACTAATTTTAGTTCAACCTCAACCAAACCAACTGTAAGACTTTTTAGTGTGACAAAAAAGCATGAAACTAGATAAAAAGTTTATGAAAATAATCTCTTCTTAAATGTTTTGATGGTACACAACAAAAATTAAAGGCCATGAAGTTTTGTGACATGAAAATTTGTGAGTTGGCTATGAATCATGAGTTTCATTTTCCATTAACATAAGAGTTTGATTCAAGTATTCACACTGATTTTTTTTTTTAATTCAAGTATTCGTTGGTGAATAAGGTAGCGACTTCCTATGCCTCTAGTTGTGGCCAACTCGGCGTCTCCGAATGTTGAGATTCAACAAGATGATGAGCTTAGTGAAAAGAGTCACCTTCACTAAGTGGGCCCGCAGGCTATTTTTGGCGCAAGTCTATTTTTAGACATGATGATCATATTTCAGAAGTTGCAGGATGCTATTTGTGGATGGTTGATCAAGTTGGAAAAATAGATGAAATTATATTTTTAGAATATTGGGCGAAGTCTATTTAGAGATTGTTGATCTAAAAATAGATGTATGTCGATTATTATTAGCTCTTGTGTGTTGAGACACTAAACAACAACTTATTCTCTTGGAGCACTTTGTTTAGGGTGCCTGAGATGTGGCACTCAGGTGGATAAGAAATTCTGAATTCCCCGAGGGTTTTATACGATGCATATTTGCATGGAGATCAGATAGAACTCCAAGTGGTATAGTTGTAGCACATGAAGAAGTAGTTGGAGTTGTATTCAGTTTAACTCAGTTAGACTCAGTTGAGCTAGTTGTATCTAGTCTAACTGAATGATACACTAGTGAGACTGGAGTGAATTAATTAGTTAATTAATTCACAAATAATAACTCATTAATCAAATGAACAATACAATAGTTAACTACAGTGCATCAGTAGTTAACTACAGTGCATGGAAGTTTCAGTGGAGACCCAGTGGAGAGATAGGTGAAAGGGAAAGATAGACTATTTGTTGTGACTATAGTGATGCATTGATTGCATCACACACACATTGGAGTTGCCAATGAGGATTGTGCATTCAAGGCAAGGGTTTCTAATTCATTCATAGCTATTCTTCAGCAGGGATTGCGCAATGGAGGCAAGCTAGCAGGAGGTAAAGATCGGTGCATGGATTTGTAAGATTGGTCCTGATTAGTGTATGACAATTGTGCTATACTGAGAGCTTGTGATAAGCTTTGTATGAGATTTCCATATGATTCCATGATACATAATATATAGTTGGGGGTTTTCAGCTTCAGGCTTTCCCGGTTAAAAACAACAGTGTTATGTGCAATTATTTTTATGTATGCTTTACATGTGTGTGCAATTAAATTTTCTGCAAAAGATTAAAAGGTGGAATAGATTCAGTATCTTGCATAAATTTAAATAGTGTGAGATCAAGTGAATCTAGGACATATGCATGCTTAATGCATATAATTTCTACATGGTATCAGAGCATTGTTGATTTAAGATTGCAATTGTAAAGCGAGTTTCTGCTGGTGGACAATTCGAATTTGCTACAGAAGATTCTTGGTGCAGAAGTTGAGTATACATTGAAATGGCTTTCAATGGGTTGCGATTGGAGTATGCCCTTGATGGGAGCTCAAATTACATAGCCTGGAAAGACAGGATGGAGGCAGTGCTGGAGGATAATGGACTGAAGGAGTTCATTGATAGCGATGTTCCTAAGCCGGGATCTAGCGATGCTGCATTACTTGACGCATGGAAAAACAAGACAGCAAAGACGAGAAGGATTCTGTTGGAAGGTGTGAAGGACCATATTTTGTCCAACCTTCATTGGAAAGCCACTCCATTATTAATGTGGAAGGATTTGACAGACTTGTTCCAAAGCAGAAGTGACCAGAGGAAGTTGGCGCTTAAAGACAAGCTCAGAAAAATAAAAATGGAGAAGGCGACAGTATTCCAAAATACCTCACGAAGTTTGTCCACTGCAAGGATGAACTGGGAAGTGTGGGGGTTATTGTTGATGATGAATACTTGCTGAGCTTGGCTCTCCTTGGGCTTCCGAAGAGTTGGCATAGCTACGAAGACTCTGTCAATGGACGGGAGAAACTACCGGGATGGGAGCGACTTTGGTCGGATCTTGTGCAGGAGGAGATAAGGCGGGGTACCAGGGATGGATCTTCATCAAAGAATGAAGATGAAGAGAATTTCGATTTGGATACCAAAGCAAGGAAAGGGAAGGGAAAGAAACATCCTTCAAAATCCGGTGCTAAAGGAAAGAAGTAGGATTTGTCCAAAGTGAAGTGTTTTCACTGTCACGAACATGGAAATTTCACCACTAACTGTCCACAGCAGAAGAAGAACAAGCAGGCTGCTGGATCTACAGCCGGAGAGGCCTTAGCCTCGTAATTTGAACTTGATTTCTCCTTGATCACATGCTTGGTTTCAAGCGGTATGGGATCGGTGTGGTATCTTGATAGTTGTGCGTCTTTCCATATGATGGGAGACAAAGAGTTGTTTAGTGACTTGGAGGAGAAGGACGTCTAGATGCATATAGAGATGGGTGATGATGGTCGGTACAATGCGACTGGAATTGGGACCATTACCTTTGAGAGGGAGTCTGGTAATCCATTCTTGTTGAAGAATGTTATGCATGTTCCAGGTGTGAAGAAGAACTTGGTCTCAGTCGCAATGCTGGAAGACAAGGGTTATGATGTTGTTTTCAATGAGGGAAAAGCCTTCCTTCGACATAAAACAACGGGTCAAACCAAGAAGATAGGGGTTTGAATTAAGAATCTCTACAAGCTGGAGGTAGATGGCAGCGCTGCAATGGTGGGAAAAGTAGAAGAAGTGGTGAGCCGGGATGAGGGCGAATTATGGCACAGGAGATTGGGCCATCTTCACCATGGCGCTTTGAATATTTTGTAGAAAATTTCTACTGGACTTCCCAAGCGTACACTTGTGCAGTCAGATCAGTGCAAGAGATGTGCTATGGGTAATTTTGTGAAGACCACCTTTCATGAGAAGGAGAACCATGCTTCGGTGATCCTAGAGAGAATTCACACAAACGTGTGTGGACCATTCTCGGTTGCTTCAATAGAAAAACACAGGTATTACGTGATATTTGTTGATGAATATTCTAGTAGATGCTAGATCTTCTTCATGCAGAAGAAGAGTGAAACGTTCTCAAAGTTCTGTGAGTTCAAGGCATTGGCGGAGAAGGAGTTGGGGAATCAAGTGAAAGTTATAAGGAGCGATAATGGTGGTGAATACATCTCGGGTGAATTCAAAGACTTCTGTAGCAAAGAAGGAATTCAAAGAGAACTCATAGCACCTCATAACCCACAACAGAATGGGGTCGCGGAGAGGAAGAACAGAACGATCGTGGGTGCTGCACGAGCGATGCTGCATGACCAGGGCCTACCAATGCACTTGTGGGTGGAAGCATGCAACACTGTAGTTTATGTGCAAAACCGTTGTCCTCATAGAGTACTTGGCATGAGTACACCTGAAGAAGCTTTTACTGGTAAGAAGCCTGATATTTCTCATTTGAAGATCTTTGGCTCACCTGTTTACATTCATGTGACAAAGGACGTCAGGAAGAAGCTGGAGCCGACTGCAGAAGTTGGGATATTTGTGGGGTACACAGAAACACCCCATAATTATCGTGTATATTTTCCAGACAGTCGGATGACTGTTGTGCAACGTGATATAAAATTCAATGAGGTGAAAGCCATGAAGTTGTCGCTTGAGAGGGAGCTACACTTGCATGCAGAGGAGGAACTTCTTGTTCCCAAAGTTGAGCCTATGGATGTGGATCAGCCATAGGAGGAGATTCATGGAGTGGAGGAGTCCACTCATGCAGAACCAAACATCAGACAAGGCATAAAGCATACCACAAAAGCTGAGAGACTGAAGCTTGATGCGGCACAGAATGTAGGAGTTCCTACATCACAGCGCAGACAGAGACAATCACTTGACCGATTTACTGGATACATGGCTCTTATGAGCAAGTGTATCGTGAAAAAGCCATATTCTTTCGAAGAAGCAGTGCAGGAGCCCACATGGGTAGATGCCATGGTGGAGGAGTATGACTCCATTGTCAGAAACAGTGCTTGGGAGATTGTTCCAAGGCCGGTGGGAAAATCAGTTGTAGGATCAAGATGGATCTACAAGGTAAAGGAAGCTGCTGATGGGAGTGTCGAGAAGTATAAGGCAATATTTGTTGTCCGGAGCTTCTCACAGATTGAGGGGATTGACTATGAAAAAACCTTTGCACCTGTCACATGGTATTCTTCCATATGGACCATCCTTGCTCTCTCAGTGCAAATGGGTTGGCACATTCATCAGATGGATGTGAATACTTCGTTCCTTAATGGGATCATTGAGGAAGAGATGTAAATTGAGCAACCTGAAGGATTTGAGATCTTCAGTAGCGAGTTGCATGTGTGCAGGCTCAAAAGAGCGTTGTATGGGCTGAAACAAGCACCCCGTGCTTGGTACACTCAGATCGATAGCTATTTCATTAGACTTGGCTTCACCAAGAGTGAGGCGGATGCAAACCTGTACTAGATTGTGGTGGAGGGTAAGATTTTAATCATTATACTTTATGTTTATGATTTAATACTAACAGGTGATGAGCAGTTGATACACTCATGCAAGGCAGATCTTGCAAAGGAGTTTGAGATGAAGGATTTGGGCCTCCTTCGTTATTTTCTTGGATTGGAAATATGGCAGCAGGAAGGTGAACTGTTTGTGTCTCAAGGGAAGTATGCCCGGGAGATACTGGAGAAGTTTCACATGCAAGGTTACAAGCCTATCGACACTCCTCTTCCAGGAAAATGGAAGAAAGAGGATGCTACATCGGCAAAGGTAGTGGATGCCACTGTTTATCGACAGTTGGTGGGTTCTCTCATGTATTTAGTCAATACAAGACCAGACATATGCTATGTGGTGAACCAGCTTTCACAAGCGATGGTTAAGCCTACCAAGCTCTTTTGGAAGGCAGGTAAGCATGTCCTGAGATATCTCAGGGGCACATCTGAGTATGGTTTATGGTACAGACAAACGGATGAGGTGAAGTTGCATGGCGTCACGGATGCAGATTGGGCAGCAAGCCCAACAGACAGAAAGAGCACATCAGGGGGGTTTTCAATATCCGATCTACAGCAGTTTCTTGGTATAGTATGAAATAAAGATCCGTGGCACTCAGTTCAGTGGAAGCGGAATACATGGTAGCTAGTGAAGCTGCATGTGAGGCTATCTGGATGAGGAAGATCCTGGTTGGTTTGTTCGGTTCACATTTAGATCCCATAGTAATACATTGTGATAATCAGAGTTGCATTAAACTCTCGTTTAATCCTATGTTTCATGATAGATATAAACATATTGATATCCGGTATCATCATATCTTTTAGAAGATCATGTTGCTTCAGTACATTCCTACAGAGGATCAGGATGTAGATATTTTGACGAAGGCGCTCACCAGGAGAAAATTCGAATACCATAGAGGCAGGATCGAGGTGAAGGATAATCCCTATCTTGTTGAGAGGAGTGTTGAGATTCAACAAGATGATGAGCTTAGTGAAAATTAAGCACCTTCACTAAGTGGGGCCCGCAGGCTATTTTTAGGTGTATGTCTATTTTTAGACATGGTGAGCATATTCTATAAGTTGCAGGATGCTATTTGTAGATGGTTGATCAAGTTGGAAAAATAGATGAAATTCTATTTTTAGAATATTGGGCGAAGTCTATTTATAGATCGTCAATCTAAAAATAGATGCATGTCGATTATTATTAGCTCTTAATAATAATCAAACACTAAACAACAACTTATTCTCTTGGAGCACTTTGTTTCAGTGCACAGATGTGGCACATCAGTGGACTAAGGGAATTACACAATTCCCAAGGGTTTACTGGAGCTAATGCATGGAGGACTCAGTTATAACTCAAGTGGCAGAGTTATGACATAGTTGGAAGAAGCAGTTATGGAGTTGTATTCAGTTTAACTCAGTTAGACTCAGTTGAGCTAGTTGTATCTAGTATAACTGAATGATACACTAGTGAGAGTGGAGTGAATTAATTAGTTAATTAATTCAAAAATAATAACTCATTAATCAACTAAACAATACAGAAGTTAACTACAGTGCATGGCAGTTTCAGTGGAGACCCAGTGGAGAGATAGGTGAAAGGGCAAGATAGACTATCTGTTGTGACTATAGTGATGCATTGATTGCATCACACACACATTGGAGTTGCCAATGAGTATTTCGTAGTCAAGGCAAGGGTAATTCAAATTCATTCATAGCTATTCTTTAGTAGGGATTGCGCAGTGGAGGCAGGCTAGCAGGAGGTAAAGATCGGTGCATGGATTTGCAAGATTGGTCCTGGTTAGTGTATGATGATTGTATTGTACTGAGAGCTTGTGATAAGCTTTGTATGAGATTTTCATATGATTCCATGAAACATAATATATAGTTGGGGGTTTTTAGCTTCAGGCTTTCCCGGTTAAAAACAACTGTGTTATGTGCAATTATTTTTATGTATGCTTTACATGTGTGTGCAATTAAATTTTCCGCAAAAGATTAAAAAGTGGAATAGATTCAATATCTTGCATAAAGTTAAATAGTGTGAAATTAGGTGGATCTAGGACATATGCATGCTTAGTGCATACAATTTCTACACCGAAAACTCAAATTAAATTCATTAAACTCAGACAACGTATGAAACCTGCATATAATTCCAAGAACTTCATGCACCAAATTCTAGAAGATATAACCACCCATGTCAACTAACAACTACTTATAAGATTTAGCACAATAGTATCGTGGAATAATGGAAAAGAAACATTTAACACATCCATAGAACTGTGCCTTGGAAAGAGTTGAATCCTAAAAGAGAGTTGCACATAAGAATTAGATACAACATTAACAAAATTAGTGTCCTCATCTATTACAAGAATTTTCCCAATCAAGATAGCAGGAAAAATAGAGGGAAAAACATGCAATGACCATACTCTTATCAAATCAATCTATTGATGATGAAAAATTGATGGTCAACGTCATCAAAAATAAAAACAATAAAATATTAGAACAAGACTATAACTATCATTCACAAGAGCTAGAATGCACATAGTAAATTATTAAGAATTTGGATGAGTCAGGTTGTAAATTGAATGTCTGCCTTTCCACCGAAATGTATGCAGATGTGATCATGTGATTGCTTAAATTTGTGCACATATTCTCTCACAATCCCTTTCCCTACATTCTCATAGAACAATAAACTACTAATAATATGCAAAATTTTCTCATAGTAGGGAAGAACCAGAGGACCTAATTAGCGCATATTGGCCTTGAAGGCCTCTACAATAATTTCCATGATGTGTTTTTTTATATTTACCCCTATTGTGCCCATTGGACCCTGTTCTTGAAAATTTTCATGATACGCCATGTCGCTCACCGCTGTTCTCTTCATTCTGACAACATGAAGCAATCAATGTTTTTCCCAATGAAGATCGGTTCTTTTATTTGAAAAAAACACAACCCCACATCCCATTTTGAACAAAATGTTGGAAATCAACATGGGCTCATAGTTTTCGAAATACCAATTTTTCTATAATATTATTTGTGCTCAACACGTTTGCATAAGCTCAATTCCGTATTACCTAATAAAATTCACACAATATCATGATGAACTTGGCGGGGTCAGTGTGACTATACCTGAAGAAGATTTGGTATCTCTAGCTCTGTTGGGTCTTCCAAAGAGCTGGCATAGTTATCAGGATTCCGTGAATGGTAGAGGCAAGCTATCAACTTGTGATTGGTTATGGTCTGGTCTCGTGCAAGAAGAGATCAAGTGGAGCAACAAAGATGGGACTTCATCCAAGGTTGAGGATGAGGAGAACTATGCCGTAGCTAGAAATTAAAAGAAAGAGAAAGGGAAGAAGTCCAATTCCAAAGCATAATTTGGTTAGGAGGGCAAGAAGAAATACTTGTCAAAAATCAAGTGCTTTCATTATCATGAGATACAACACTATGCCAAGAAGTTTCCACACAATAAGGTTAACAAGAAGCCCTCAGGAGGATCAACAGGTGATGCTCTAGCTTCACAATTCGAGTTGGATTTCACCCTCATTGCATGCATGGTGACATCGGTGATGGGTAGTGTGTGGTATCTAGATAGTGGAGCCTCATTCCATATGACATGCAACAAAGGATTTTTTAGTGACTTGGAGGAGAAGGAAATCCAGATGCACATTGAGATGGGAGATGATGGAAGGTACATCGTGACTGTATCAGTGCAATTACTTTTCAAACGGAGACTGAATCTCCTCTCACATTAAAAGATGTCATGTATGTTCCAAGTCTGAAGAATAATTTAGTTTTAGTTGCTATGTTGGAAGATCGTGGCTATGATGTGATATTTAGGAAAGTAAAGGATTTTTGTAGACACATTGCCATAGACAAGTGAAGCGGATCGGGGTTCAGGTGAAGGACCTCTACAAATTGGATGTAAAATATTGTGCTTCTTTGAGCACGAAAGCAGAAAAGGTGCATATCCGAGAACTCAATGAATTATGGCACAAGAGACTTTTCCATTTGCACCATGGAGCTTTGAATATCATGCAACAAATTTCTATAGGACTTCCCAAGGGTTCACTAGAGCAACAAGACACATGCAAAGGGTGTACATTGGGGTAGTACATGAAATCCACCTTTCATGATAAGGACAGTAGAGCACAAGGAGTCCTCGAAAGAGTTCACTCGAATGCGTGTGGACATTTCACGACAAACTCCACGACCAAGCACATGTACTATGTTATATTTGTAGATGATTTCTCACGTAAGTGCTGGATTTTCTTCATGCAGAAGAAAGACTCTACATCCTCCAAACTTTGTGAATTTACAACACTTTTTGAGAAAGAAAATGGCAGGAAAGTGAATTCTCTTAGGAACGATAATGGTGGGGAATATGTGTTGAATGAGTTTAAGAAAATTTGTGAAAAGGAATGCATTGGGGGTTAATATCACCCCATAACGCACAACAGAATGGGGTATCTGAGAGGAAGAATAAAATTATTCTGGGAGTTGCACGAGCGATGTTGCATGATGAGGGCATGCCGTTGCACTTGTGGGCTAAAGCATGCAACATAGTGGTATATGTGCAGAACAGGAGTCCACGTCGGATTATCGAGATACATACACCAGAAGAATATTTTTTAAGGATGAAACCAGATGTGTCACACTTCGATATCTTTGGTTCATAATTTTACTGTCATGTTTCCAAGTATGCAAGGAAAAAGCTAGAGTCGACAGTAGAGTTGGGATATTTTTGGGGTACACTAATATACCTCACAACTATAGGGTGTACCTACCATATCACATGATGACAATTGTTCATAGAGATGTGAAGTTCGATGAAGATAAGCCCATGAGATGTTCCCTTGAGAGGGAGCTTCAGTTGCATGCATATGAGGAGATTTTGGCTCCCAAGGAAGAACCTTAGGATGTTTTGGAGCAATCACAAGCAGAGGACCAGAGAATGGAGGAACCCACCCATGCATAGACATCTAGAGAAGGAAGGAAGCGCACCATGGAAAACGACAAATTATTGCATGATTCTAGAGATAATGTGGGGGCACCCACATCATAGTGCAGGCAGAATAGGTCACTAGATCGGTACACTAGGTACATGGCTCTGATGAGTGAGCTAGTTGAGACAAAACCATCCTCATTCAAGGAAGTAGTACATAAGCTAGTATGGGTTGATACCATGGTAGAGGAATATGATTCCATAGTTAGAAATAATGTTTGGGAAGTGGTCCCAAGACTAGAGAACAAGTCATTGGTAGGTTTGAGGTGGATCTATAAGGTGAAGCAAGCAGCAAACGGAAGCATCGAGAAACACAAGGCTAGATTTGTGGCCAAGGAGGTTTCTAAGGTGGAGGGAATTGAATATGAGGAGACCTTTGCTCTAATAGCAAGGTACTATTCTATCAAATGAATTCTAGCGCTTGTAGTGCAGATGGGATGGAAGATCCATCAGATGGATGTGAGGACAACATTCCTCAATGGAGTGATTGAGAAGGAGGTGTACATTGAAAAACCAGAAGGATTTTAGACCTTCGATAGAGAGTCGCATGTGTGCAGACTCAAGCAAGCGTTGTATGGATTGAAATAAGCAGCCTGTGCTTGGTACACTAGGATCGACAACTAATTCACCAGGTTTGGCTTCACTAAAAGTGAAGCAGATGCAAACATTTATCATATTGTTGTTGAAGGTAAATTTTCGATGATTTGATTTTAATCAGTGGTGAGAAGTTGATAAAATATTGAAAAGAGGATATTTCAAGAGAATTTGAGATGGAGGAAATGGGAATCATGCATTATTTCCTCGGTTTGGAAGTATGGCAAGGAGATGGGGAACTGTTAGTATCTTAGGGAAATTATGCCAACAAGATATTGAAGAAGTTCTTGTAGAAATTTGAATAATTTGCTGAGTTATTCACCGAGATTATCCTGGTCACATACTATTTGAGCTTCATACATAACACATAATCTCTTCTACGCATTAATCATCACATGCAGAAATAAAAACAACAAGCGGTATTGAAAACATTCACATGCGCACATAGAAATTCAACACATATAACACAATATGTATACCGGGGAAAGCTTACAGCTAAAAACCCCCTACTGTCTGTATATTATAATGAAGAAGAATAATGTAACAATCTCAGTACAATACTCCTCACAAGTACTCAGTACTGTCTCCAAAAGTTACACACAAACTAGCTCAGTTTTGAACAAGTCACGGGTTCAAAACTCCTCCACTGTTTGCCTGCCTCTACTGCGCAATCCAAGATGAGAGAATGAATTGAATGAATTCGAATTCCCTTGGATTTAACTGCGCAATCCTCATTGGAAATCTCCTCCAATGATTGTGCAAATCTCATGCACACTATAGTCACAACTGATAGTAGACTCCACTCTTTCACCCACCTCTAACACTGGTCTCCACTGAACTGTCCATGCACTGCTGTTAACTGATGTGTTTTTTAGTTGAATAATGAGTTAATAATTAGTGAATTAATTAATAATTAATTCACACCACTCATCTCTAGTGTATTAGCTAGTTAAACTAAATACAACTAGTTCAACTAAGTTAAACCGAACACAACTCCACCAACTGTCTCATCAACTCCACCAAACTCTGCCACATGAGTTCTAACTGAAGTCAACCATGCAATAGCTCAACTAACCCATAGGAAATTCGAATTTCCTTCTACCAGCTGCATGTGCCACATCTGTAGCTCGAACTGAAGTGCTCCAAGAGGATAAGATGATGTTTATAGTCCAAATATTATTAAGGGTTAATAATATTTGACTGTTCTATTTTTAGCCCGGTAGTCTAAAAATAGAAACTGCCCAATGTCTAAAAATAGAGGTCCATCTATTTTTACCAACTCGACCAATCATCCATAAATAGCATCGTGCAACTCATAGACCATGATCCATATGTGTAAAAATAGACATAGTCTAAAAATATACTTTGCGACAAAAATCACCTGTGTGGCCCCCACCTAGCTTAGGTGATCACTTTCCAACTAGGATTAGGAAATATGTTTCAGGATGCCTCCTTCACTGTTTCTTGTTGCAATATTCAACAGTTCTGTATGGATAGTAACAAAGCAATGGACACTCCTCTAGTAGTAAATTGGAGGAAGGGGGATGCCAGTTCAGGTGAGGAAGTGGATGCCACTATTTACATGAAGTTTATGGGTTCACTCATGTTTTTGGTGAACACATGACCAAACATGTTTTATGTAGTTAACCAGCTTAGTCAAGCAACGGTTAAGCCTACCAAACTGTATTGGAAGGTGTCCAAACATGTGTTGAGATACCTCAGAGGAACTACTCACTATGGTCTTCAGTACAAACAGACAGAGGTAGTGAAGCTTCAAGGTTTCACAAAAGCAGATTGGGTGGGTATTCCATCAAATCAGAAGAGCACTTCAGGAGGAGTCTTTAGTATTGGGTCAACAATAGTTTCTTGGTACAACATGAAGCAAAGATCAGTTGCACTCAGTTCAGCAAAAGCATAGTAAATGACTGTTAGTCAAAAAACTTGTGAAGCTACCTGGATGAGGAATATTCTTGTTGGTTTATTTGATCAGATGATGGATCCTATGTGATTTACTGTGACATTCAGAGTTGTATCAAATTCTCTGAAAATCTAGTTTTTCATGATCGATCCAAGCATATCTACATCCGATATCACCATCTATGAGATTGTGTGTAGAGGCATATTATGTTGTTAGAATAAATTCCTACAGAGGAACATGATGCAGATATTTTGACAAAGTCATTGTCAAGAGGAAAAATCAAGTTCCATAGAGGCAGGATTGGGGTATCCGATAATATCTTTATTGTTGAGACAGAGTGTTGAAAATGCAACAAGAAAATCCTGATTTATTTTTCCCTTGAATTAAATTAGGAGAAAATTGTAATTCGACATCACAAGGCAACTTGAATGAGTTAACTAAGTTAGTTTCACTTAGTTGGTTCAATTAATTCGAGTTGAGGGCTTAACTTGAGTTGTGTAGAGTGATTCCTAAATTTTAGGAGTCTAGGTTGAGTTAATTTCAGTTGTAACAATTTAATTCACTTAAATTGAGTTAAAGTTAGTTAAAATAGTTCTAACTATTGAAGGAACTAGTAGGAGGTCTAGCAGTGGGGTGAAACTTCAGTTTTTCAACCAGTTATTGATCAATTAGCTAATAATTAACTCATGGATGCATGAAATTCGAGTTACCCAGTTGATATTGGAGTTCAAGGGTAGTGTAATATCAAATTTATAATTATCCAAGTTGTACATGTGGTGCATGCAGTCAGAGAAGGACCTATAGGGACTGTACAATTCAAGATGGGGATTTTCCTAATTCATAGGGGCTAATTCCTTGAGAAACAACGCAAGGAAATAAGAGCTCGGAAAGCAAAAAAATTGGTTAAGTGTTAGCCAGAGTCATATTGTGAGGTGAGATAGATTATACTTGTGCAGAGGTTGCTCAAGATTGAGAAAATATTGTATTTCTTCTCTATTTTCTGACTAATGCAAATACATATAGGAAGGGGTTTTGAGCAGTTGCTTTCCCTAGATATATCCTCGTGTATGTGTGTTAATTCATGTCACAAGTTTTTGATATTTCTTTGTGAATTTCTTTCCGTAGATGAGTAGAGTACATTTGATTCTTATGTTTTAGAACATTGCATGGGTAGTATTGAATCTACAATTAATTTTTACAGTTTGGAGCGAGTGTTGAAAAGTCAAGAAGAAATGTGTGTCTAATTTAATTTTCCCTTAATTAAATTGGACAATAAATTGTAATCTTATCTCATAATCACTTGTAATAGTTAACTGGGTGTGATAGACTTAGTTAGCTCATGAAATTTGAGTTGAGGGTGGTTGGTGAGGCATGTGGAGTGATTCTATTTGTTTTAGAGTCCAAGTTGCAATTAGTGTATTAGTTTAATGCATGAGAAATCAATTAACTCAATTAAGTGAGTTAAAGTCAGTCTAACTAGTTGTAACTAATTGTTGCACTAGTTAGAGGTCAAGTGAATTAAACCAGATTTAATTCACATGCAGTGATCTATCAAGTGACTGATGATTTACTATTAATAGCTGCATGCATGTAAGTTCTGATGAAGACCCATTTGGGACAAAGGTTAAAGGAATGTTATCTATTAGTTGTATTATTAGTAAATTGTGGGCGCACAATTAGAAAACCATAGGATTGCCCATGATGTATTGCACAGTTTTGGAAGGTTGAACTTCCTAATTAATAGGGATCAATTTTTCTTATAATTGCGCAAGCAAGGAAGGCTGAGCAGAGGCAGGAAATTGGCTAAGTGTTGGTCGATTTTTTCCGGATCAATGTGAGACAGTTGGTAGAGTGCATTGTATTGTTTCATGATTCCATGGTTGATTATACAATAAAGATAGAGGGGTTTTGAGCAGCAAGCCTTCCCCAGGAAAAATATTTGTGTTGTGCGATTGATTTGCTTCTTTCTCTTACTTGGTGTGATTGTGCGATCATGTTTAATTTCCACAAATTAACTGTAGAAGGATTCAATATATTTTTCTAGAATATTGCATGATCAGATTGAATCCATTGGTATACATATTGTTTGTATAGTTTGTAGAAATTATATAACATATGAATGTATATATCCAGATTCCCCTGATCTAACAATAATTTATCTTCTTGCTAAATACATAATCCTTCCACTGTTAATCTTTTGTGGAAATTTAAACTCAATTGCAAACACATGAAACAATAAAAAAAATCACACATAACGCAGTTTTTTAACGGGAAATCCTGAAGCTAAAAACCCCAACTATCATATATTATGTATCATGGAGATCATGTAAAAATCTCATAAAAAGCTTAGTACATCAAGCTCTCAGTACAATCAATCGTCACACACTAACATGAAGAAATATGCAAATCCATGCACTGATTTTTTGCCACGATAGGTAGGTATTCCCTTGTAATCCTATGCAAGAGGAGGGCTGCGAGATAGATTAGAATTGCCCCTTTATGACTACGCAATCCTCATTGGCCACTCTAATGTGTGTGTGATGCAATCAAAGCATCACTATAGTGACAACAAATAGTCCATCTCACCCTTTCACCTACCTCTCCACCGAGTCTCCACTGGAACTGAAATGCACTGTAGTTAACTGTTGTATTTGTTCAGTTGATTAGTGAGTTATTATTTGTGAATTAATTAACTAATTAATTCACTCCACTCTTACTAGTGTATCATTCAGTTAGACTAGATACAACTAGCTCAACTGAGTTTAACTCCATTAACTGAGTTAAACTGAATAAAAACTCCATGAACTACTCTTCCAACTCTGTCATAACTTTGCCACTTCAGTTCTAACTGAGTCCTCCATGCATGAACCACTAGTAAAACCTAGGAATTGCTTAATTCCTAGCCCACTGCTTTGTCAAATCTGTATAATGAAATAAAGTGCTCCAAGACAATAAGTTGATATTTAGAGTCTGGTTATTATTAATGGCTAATAATAATCGACACATCTATTTCTAGATCGACGATCTATAAATAAACTTCGCCCAATCTTCTAAAAACAGAATTTCATCTATTTTTCCAACTTGACCAACCATCCACAAATAACATCCTGCAACTTCTGAAATATGATCACCATGTCTAAAAATAGACATAGTCTAAAAATAGACTTACACCTAAAAATAGCCAGCGGGCCCACTTAGTGAAGGTGACTGATTTTCACTAAGCTCATCATCTTGTTGAATCTCAACACTCCCTCTCAACAAGATAGGGATTATCCTTCACCCCGATCCTGCCTCTATGGTATTCGAATTTGATCCTGGTGAGCGCCTTCGTCATAATATCTTCATCCCGATCTTCCGTAGGAATGTACCTAAGCAACTTGATCTTCCGCTGCACACAATCTCTGATATGATGATACTGGATATCAATATGTTTAGATCTATCATGAAACACATGATTAATATAGATTTTAATGTAACTCTGATTATCATTGTATGCTGAGATCTAAATGCATTGAACAAACAATCGTAGGATCTTCATATCCAGACATTTCACATATAAGGCTTGACTTGCTGCCATGTATTACACTTTAGAAACAGGCGAGTGCCCACGGATATTTATTTCTTGTTGTACCAAGAAAATCTGTAGATCCATCTTGAAAAACCCACACCGATGTGCTCTTTCTGTCTATTGGGCTACTTGCCCAATGTGCATCAGTGAAGCCATGCAAATTCACCTCATCCAGATTTGCTAAGCCTGCATAAACCTTGCCAGAATACTTACCACAGGTCTCTGGGATCTTTGCCTTCCAAAAGAGCTTGGTAGGCTTAACCATCGCTTGTGAAAGTTGGTTCACTGCATAGCATATGTCTGGTCTTGTATTGACTAAATACATGAGTGAACCCACCAACTATCAATAAACAGTGGCATCCACTACCTCTGCCGATGTAGCATCCTCTTTCTTCCAATTTCCTGGAAGAGGAGTGTCGATAGGCTTGCAGCCTTGCATGTGAAACTTCTCCAGTATCTCCCGAGCATACTTGCCTTGAGACACAAACAGTTCACCTTCCCGCTGCCATATTTCCAATCCAAGGAAATAATGAAGGAGGTCCAAATCCTTCATCTCAAACTCCTTTGCAAGATCTACCTTGCATGAGTGTATCAACTGCTCATCACCCGTTAGTATTAAATCATCAACATAAAGAGCAATGATTAAAAGCTTACCCTCCACCACAATTTACTCTGAGTTTGCATACGCCTCACTCTTGGTGAAGCCAAGTCCTGATGAAATAGCTACATTCTGTGTATAGCACGTGGTGCTGCCCTAGCCGCCTGTCTCTTTGAGGTCACACACATGCGAATCACTGCTGAAGATTTCGAATTCTTCAGGCTGCTCTATGTACACCTCGTCCTCAATGACTCTGTTGAGGAACGCAGTCTTCACATCCATCTGATGATTGTGCCAACCCATCTGTGTTGAGAGAGCAAGGATGCTCCGTATGGAAGAATACCTTGCGACAGGTGCAAAGGTTTCTTCATAGTCGATCCCCCCAATCTGTGAAGCGAGTATTCGTCACAACCCATGCTTCTTGGCATCCACCTAACAACATTTCTTGTAGATCCATCTTGATCTTTCAGTTTTCCCACTTAGGCCTCTTTTGGAACAATCTCCCAGCCACTGCTTCCGACAATGAGTCATACTCCTCCACCTGCTCCCACCATGTATAGTCTCTGCCTTCTTCTTCAAAATAACACCTCTCCATCCCACGACACACTTGCTCAAGAGCCATCTTCGATAAATTGATCGGGTATTTGTCTGCGGTGTCTGTGCTATGATGTAGGGACTCCTACATTCTGTGCCTCATCAAGCTTCACTCTCTCAGCTTCTGTGGTACTCTTTCTGCTAGATCTGATGTTTGGTTCTGCATGAGTGGACTCCTCCACTCCATGAATCTCCTCCTGTGGCTGATCCACATCTAGAGGCTCATCTTTGGGAACAAGTAGCTCCTCCTCTGCATGCAAGTGTAGCTCCCTTTCAAGCGACAACTTCATGGCTTTCACCTCATTGAATTTTATATCCCGTCGCACCACAGTCATTCGACTGTTTGGAAAATACACAAGATAATTATGGGGTGTTTCTGTGTACCCCACAAATATCCCAACTTTTGCAGTTGACTCCAACTTCTTCCTGGTGTCCTTTGTCACATGAATGTAAATAGATGAGCCAAAAATCTTCAAATGAGAAGTATTAGGCTTCTTGCCAGTAAAAGCTTCTTCAGGTGTACTCATGCCAAGTACTCTATGAGGACAACAATTTTATAAATACGGTGTTGCATGCTTCACTTCAAGTGCATCGGTGAGCTGGTCACCAATTATAACTGTCGGTACTTTTTCCAAATGGTGTTATCTCTTTGTTAATTATACTTGTGTGGTTGTAATTCTGGATTCTCTTCGAATTCCTTATTTTCTACAGAATTATTTGAATTTTCCCAAGATGTATTCAACACCATTATCGCTCCGTAGAGCTTTCACTTACTTCTCCGACTCCTTCTCCACCAATGCTTTGAAATCATAGAACTTTGAGAATGTTTCTCTCTTCTTCTACATGAAGAAGATCTAGCATCTACGAGAATAGTAATCAACAAATATAACATAATACCTGTGTTTTGCTATTGAAGCAACCAATAAAGGTCCACACATGTCTATGTGAATTCTCTCCAGGATCACCGAAGCACAGTTCTCCTTCTCATGAAAGGTGGTCTTCACAAACTTACCCATAGTACATCCCTTGCACTGATATGACTGCGCAAGAGTACCCTTGGGAAGTCCAATAGAAATCTGTTGCAAAATCTTCAAAACGCCATGGTGAAGATGGCCCAATATCCTGTGCCATAATTTGCCCTCATCCCAGCTCACCACTTCTTCTGCTTTGCCCATCATTGCAGCGCAACCATCTACCTCTAGCTTGTAGAGATTCTTAACTTGAATCCCTATCTTCTTGGTTTGAACCATTGTTTTATGTTGAAGGAAGGCTTTTCCCTCACTGATAACAACGTCATAACCTTTGTCTTCCAACATTGCGACCGATACTAAGTTATTCTTCAGACCTGGAACATGCATAACTTCTTTCAACAGAAATGGATTACCCGAATCCCTCTCAAAGGTAATGGTTCCAATAATGGTCACACTGTATTGACCATCGTCACCCATCTCTATATGCATTTGGAGGTCCTTCTCCTCCAAGTCACTGAACAACTCCTTGTCTCCCGTCATATGGAAAGACGCACCACTATCAAGATACCACACCGATCCCATTGCGCTTGAAACCAAGCATGCGATCAAGGGGAAATCAAGTTCAAATTGCGAGGCTAAGGCCTCACCCACTGTAGCTCCAACAACCTTCTTGTTCTTCTTCTTCTGTGGGTAGTTAGTGGCGAAATACCCATGTTTGTGACAGTGAAAACACTTCACCTTGGACAAATCCTGCTTCTTGCCTTTAGCCTCGGATTTTGAAGGGAATTTCTTCCCCTGCCCTTTCCTTGCTTTGGCAGCCAAAGCGCAATTCTCTTCATCTTCATTCTTCGACGAAGAGCCATCCCTGGTACTTCGCCTTATCTCTTCCTGCACAAGATCCGAACAAAGTCACTCCCATTTCGACAGTTTCTCCCGTCCATTGACATAGTCTTCGTAGCTATGCCAAATCTTTGGAAGCCCAAGGAGAGCCAAGCTCACCAATTCTTCATCATCAACAGTAATCCCCACACTTCCCATTTCATCCTTACAGTGGACAAACTTCATGAGATATTTTGGAATACTGTCGCCCTTCTCCATTTTTATTTTTCTGAGCTTATATTTAAGCGCCAACTTCCTCTGGTCTCTTCTGCTTTGGAACAAATCTATCAAAGCCTTCCAAATTTCAAATGGAGTGGATTTATCGTGAAGGATGGACCCAATATGGTCCTTCCCACCTTCCAACATAATTCTTCTTGTCTTTGCTACCTTCTTTTGCCATGCGTCAAGTCCTGCAACATCACTAGAATCCGGCTTAGGAACATCGCTATCGATGAACTCCTTCAGTCCATTATCTTCCAACACCGCCTCCATCCTGTCCTTCTAGGCTATGTAATTCGAGCTGCCATCAAGGGAATACTCCAATCGCAACCCACTGAAAGACATTTCAATTTATACTCAACTGTCGCACCAAGAATTTTCTACAACAAATTTGAATGTTCCACCAGCACAAACTCAAAATTCTTGACAATTGAAATCTTCAAGAATTAACATTGCTCTGATACCATGTAGAAATTATATAACATATGCATGTATATATCCATATTCCCCTGATCTAAAAATATTTTATCTTCTTGCTAAATACAAAATCCTTCCACTGTTAATCTTTTGCGGAAATTTAAACTCGATTGCAAACACATGAAGCAATAAAAACAATCACACATAACATAGTTGTTTAACAGGAAATGCTGAAGCTAAAAACCCCAACTATCATATATTATGTATCATGGAGATCATGTAACAATCTCATACAAATCTTAGTACATCAAGCTCTCAGTACAATCAATCGTCACACACTAACATGAATAATTCTGCAAATCCATGCACTGATTTCTTGCCACCTGATAGCCTGCCTCCACTGCGCAATCCCTGCTGAAGAATAGATTTGAATGAATTCGAATTACCCTTGCCTTTTCTGCGCAATCCTCATTGGAAACTCCAATGTGTGTGTGATGCAATCAATGCATCACTATAGTCACAACAAATAGTCCATCTCACCCTTTCACCTACCTCTCCACTGGGTCTCCACTGGAACTGACATGCCCCGTAGTTAACTGTTGTATTTGTTCAGTTGATTAGTGAGCTGTTATATGTGAATTAATTAATTAATTAATTCACTCCACTCTCACTAGTGTATCATTCAGTTAGACTAGATAAAACTAGCTCAACTGAGTTTAACTCCATTAACTGAGTTAAACTGAATAACAACTCCATGAACTACTCTTCCAACTCTGTCATAAATTTTCCACTTCAGTTCTTACTGATTCCTCCATGCATGAACCACCAGTAAACCCTAGGAATTGCGTAATTCTTTCAGCCCAATGATTTGCCAAATCTGTATACTGAAATAAAGTGCTCCAAGGGAATAAGTTGATATTTAGAGTCTGATTATTATTAAGGGCTAATAATAATCGACACATCAATTTTTAGATCGACGATCTATAAATAGACTTTGCCCAATATTCTAAAAATAGAATTTCATCTATTTTTCCAACTTGACCAACCATCCACAAATAACATCTTGCAACTTCTGAAATATGATCACCATGTCTAAAAATAGACATAGTCTAAAAATAGACATAGTCTAAAAATAGACTTACACCTAAAAATAGCCAGCGGGCCCACTTATTGAAGGTGACTAACTTTCACTAAGCTCATCATCTTGTTGAATCTCAACATAATTTATACGTGGTATAAGAGTGCCATAAATCACTATAGTGAAGAAGAAATTGAGTTTGTGCCAAATAACATTCGAATTTGCAAAAATATTCTTTGGTGCAACAGGTGGATCAAGATGGATTTCAATGGATTAATATTGGAATATGCACCTGAGGGAAGTTATAATTATATTGCATGGAAACACAAAATGGAGGTAGTTTAGGAGGACAATGGGTTGAAATAATTTATCGACACTGATATTCCAAGGCCCGCAACAACAAACGCCGCTCTTATTGATGCTTGGAAAAAGAATGTTGCGAAGGCGAGGAGGATATTATTAGAGGGAGTTTGAGATCACGTTGTATCGGGTCTCCATGGAAAGGCGAATCCATATGCAATGTGGAAGGCCTTGGAAAATCTGTTTCAGAACAATAGTGACCACAGAAAATTGGCACTGAAGGACAAGCTCATGAAAATCAAAATGGAGAGAGGCGACACTATTCCGAAATACTTGACCAAGTTCATACAATGTCGAGATGAGCTTGGAAGTGTTGGGATTACTGTAGCGGATGATGACTTGGTGAGCCTAACACTTCTAGGCCTTTCCAAGAGCTCACATAGTTATCAGGACTTTGTCAATGGGAGGGAGAAGCTACCAGATTGGGAGTAACTTTGGTCAGATTTGGTACAAGAAGAATTCAGGCAGAATATCAGGGATGGATCCTCATCCAAGACAGATGATGAGGAAAATTGTGTGTTGGCTGGTAAGGCAAAGAAGAGGAAGGGAAATAAATCCTATTCCAAATCTGAGACCGACAAAGAAGTCAAGAAGTGTGACATGTCCATAGTGAAATGTTTTCACTTTCATGAGCATGGACATTATGCCAGTAATTTTCCACATAAGAAGAAGAACAACAAGAAGACTTCAGGATCTGTAGCAGGTGATGCTTTGGCTTCATAGTTCGAGTTGGACTTCTCACTCATCGCATGCATGGTGTCTAGTGCGATGGGATTAGTGTGGTATTTGGATAGTGGTGCATATTTCCACATGATGGGAGACAAAGAATTCTTAAGTAGCTTGGAGGAGAAGGACATTCAGATGCACATCGAGATGGGTGATGACAGGAGGTATAGCACTACCGGGATTGGTACTGTTAGTTTCCAGATACAGTCAGGTAAAAATTTCTTATTAAAATATGCCATGCATGTACTAGGCTTGAAAAAGAATTTAGTTTTAGTTTCTATGCTGGAGGATAGATGATATGATTTGGTTTTCAGTGAAGGTTAAGCGTTCCTTCATCACAAAGCCACAGGACATGTTAAGAATATTGAGGTTTGTGTGAAGAACCTCTACAAACTTGATGTAGGTGGTTGCGCAAAATTGATGACTAAAGTAGACACAGTGGTGAGCCAGGATGAGGGTGAGTTATGGCACATGAGATTGGGCCATCTAGACCATAGTGATTTGAAGGTCATGCAGCAGATTTCTACGGGGCTTCCAAAGGGTGCTCTTGCATAGATAGACACATGCAAGGGATGTACCATGGGGAAGTATACTGTTAGAATCTTGTATTTCACAATATCACAAGGTGACTGATTATTTCTCAGATCTCTCATACTGAAAATAATATTGCATGGCTATCATTTATTTTTAGGAAAAAGGGAAGTCCTAACTATCAAGAGCATCAAATGAATCTATCTGCCTTTCAGTTTAGTTGAAAGAGGAAAGTATTGCTGATTAAGTGTGATGGCGAGCAAACTCCATACTGCCCTCACTCATTCCATCTACTTTCATTTACCCTTCATTTTTCCATTTGTCTAAAATCCCACACTTCATTTCATTTAAAACCCTTTCTTAAATATTGAAATTCAAATTTTATAGTTAAAAAAGAGCAGCTCCACCCACCCACTAAAAGCCGTATACTTACCTCTTGCCCGCACTTCGCACCCCGCAAGTTTTAACCTTCTCTTCTTAATTCATCGCTGGAACATAAAACTCTGCCGATGCGATTTGGTGGGACCCATCCAACCTTTATACATTACAAAATCTTCATGCAAAATTTTGTATTTCACATTTTCCTTACCTTTCGCCTTTTCACACTTTCCAGTGTTTAGCGCGTCACATTTCGCATTTCACACATTTTATAACTTACCTTTTAATTGCCCGCAAGTTAAATGTTTTAACTTGCGATATAACACGATCACATAGCGCACATCACAGGTTTTAAAAGTTAAGTGCAAAATGTTTGAGTTATAATCACTAAAGTGCGATATGCGATGCAGTGGGACCCGATCGCAATAAAAAATCACAAATTTTACAGGATAGGTGTGGGAGGTAAGTGTTAAAATCGCTAATGTGCGATGTGCGATGCTGGGTGGGACCCGATCACAATCGCAAATCGCAAGTTTTAAATGATAGTGCAAAGGGTTCATGTTAAAGTTTCTGAAGTGCGATGTGTGATGCCAGGTGGGACTCGATCGCATAGCGCACATCGCAAGTATTAGAAGATAAGTGCTAAGGAAAATTTAAAAAACAACGAAATGCGAAGTGAGATATTGGCATAGATGCGATGTGGTTCCAAGCTGAAATCTAAAGGATTTCAAATCCGTGCATATGGAGTTTGTACGTTGTTTTATGAAGAAATAGGCCAAAACACAGCAATAAGGACTTGTGGTAGAATAAGCCCTGACAAGGGGCACAAGCAGAGGAGGTCGAGTTAGGAAAAGGGCGTTGATGTAGAACTGCTATGGGGTACCAGCAGAAATGAAAAAGGCAGTGAAAACACATCAACATAGTCACTAATCAATGAAAAGTGGCTAGCACTACACCAGATTTAATTACCAAAAGCCAGTTTTTTGAAAATCAGGTCTAGATGTCAGAGCCACCATTGGTTGCCTCTTCATGACCATCACAGCCACCTTCAAGCCTACTATTTGATCTTACGAAGAGCCATCGAAGGTTTTGGATCTATGAAGAGCTGCCCAAAATTAAGTCTGCAGGTAGTGTTTGTCAGAGATTTTTTTTGCTCGGGCCTTGCATGGCCACACTTGTCTAATTTCATTTTTTTTGTAATTAATGAAGTTTTCCAAAGTAGATTAGGGCAACCGACTCAATTTTTAGTTAAATACTGCTTGAATTTCCATTATGAAGGGTTGGACCTTGTTAGACTCTGCGTTGAAAAGATCATTATATTGGAGCACTGTAACTGTTTGAGCTGGGCATAAATAATAAGAGACCATTCACAAGATTCTTGAACTATGTTAATGGTGATGTTTTCATCTGTCTTTTCATGATGTACATCAATTTATCTAATTTCAAAACAGAAAATTTAGATTAAGATTTGCTGGGAGAGCACATTAATTCTGTTTGTGTTTGTTATTTTATTGTTTTCTTTTGAAGTAGAGTTAAAGAATTCTTAACCGCTCTTTAGCTATCACTGAAATCACTGCTTTCTTTCATCTCATATTCAAACTTCCAGTAATATCCAATCTACATAGTTAGCTTGCCCTGTGAATGCCCTTGAAAATTTGATGCACAATTCAGCCTTTTATGACTCCATAGCCCAATGGATTAAGTTTCACAGCTCTGTCTGTCCAACCACCCAATCAATCAAAACAAAA
This sequence comes from Pinus albicaulis, assembly GCA_034641835.2. NCBI lineage: Eukaryota > Viridiplantae > Streptophyta > Pinopsida > Pinales > Pinaceae > Pinus > Pinus albicaulis. Next base: position 788,510,336 of record CM076575.1, on the reverse strand, counting down.
AACCTTCATAATTTATATAACTAGCCTAAAATCATCATTTATAATTATCAAGATAAATCATAAAAACAGAGAGATCCCTCTCCGAGTCCAGGAAGGCTAGGTCATAGAATCCAAAGTGGTTTGATGTTGTCCTCTGTTGTTTTTTCTTGCCAATCTTACAAATTATAGGGACATAACATAATGGCGACTCCTTTGCGGACAAAATTTATCTTCTTCCAAAAGCACATCAAAGTTCAGACCTGATTACTGGTGGTGGACAGTGACCAGACACAAGAAGGCTGCATTATTCACCTGGCGACTCCATGATTCAAAGAACCCAGCTTTTGAGCATTCATGGCGACTCCACAACATGCTGACCAAATTTTCTACTTAACAAGATGATAAGGTTTGTGGAAAACCTTCTATCTCGTGAAGTTTTAAATGCATTCAGGAATCAGTTATCAGAATTTCAGCTTCACAAAGATTTCCTAGAGGCTGTCTTTCTCATTTTGAAATCAAGAAAATTTAGTCTTGAAGCTAAAACATGTTTTCTAGAGATAGTTGTTGAATGATATGAAACTAGTATTGAACTTTTGAATTCTCAAATTCAGTCATACAATTTCCAAGATCCTAAAGAATTCTTGGAAATTCTCCCTTCCCCTAAGCAAGAGGAAATTGTACTACCTCTTGACTTACATATTGTGGATGATTCTGCTTTCAAGTACCAAACTGAAGATGAGGTTTCAAGGTTTAATATTGAGGATATAACTGATCAACTAGTCAATGAAGGCCTAGAAACAAAAAACATACATCATGATTTTATTGATCCTGTAACAGATTATAGGGAGGTTCTTTTTAGCTCAAGTTTTCAAACATGTATTCTCTATAAGGATCAAATACATCAACAGTTTCCATTACATATCACAACTTTGGTTGTGAGGACACATAATCAAGTTATACTGCTGATTTTCCTGACAAGCAGTCAAGTTGTCCGTTTGTTTCTGCTGCTACTTGACTGGCTACACTGGAATTATTGTATCATTTAGAACAACAAAAATTTCAGTAGATTAGGGTAGGTAGGTGTGCAAATAAGCTCATTACTCTGAGAATTTTTCAAGTTTTAGTTTCAGATTACTTTCTATTTTTCAATGCAAGTATATTCCAGACTTCAGTTTGCAGAGAGTGTTGATTTTGAACTGAGCCTTCTTAGCCACAGAGGTTTTGTAGCAAATTAAGTTGCAGATTTGGGATCAGCTCAATGGATTAGGCCAATAATCTACGGTGTTCTTGACACCTCCTGAAGGAGTTGCCATCACTAGCTAGAGCCACTGTTAGACTCCTGTATTTCACAATATCACAAGGTGACTAATTATTTCTCAGATCTCTCATAATGAAAATAATATTCCATGGCTATCATTTGTTTTCAGGAAAAAAGGGAAATCCTGACTATCAAGAGCATCAAATGAATCTATTTTCCTTTTAGTTCAATTGAAAGAGGAAATTGTTGTTGATTAAGTGTGATGGCGAGAAAACTCCATATTGCCCTCACTCATTCCATCTACCATCGTTTACCCTTCATTTTTCCATTTGTCTAAAGTCCCATGCTTCATTTCGTTCAAAACCCTTTCTTAACTTTTGAAATTCAAATTTTATAGCTAAAAAAGAGCAGCTCTAACCACCCACTAAAAACCGTATACTTACCTCTTTCCCGCACTTCGCACCCTGCAAGTTTTAACCTTATCTTCTTAATTCATCTACAAAACATAAAACTTCGCCGATGCGATTTGGTGGGACCCATCCAACCTTTATACATTACCAAATCTGCATGAAAACCTTTTTATTTTGCATTTTCCTTACCTTTCGCCTTTTCGCACTTTCCAGCGTTTAACTCGTCACATTTCGCACTTCGCACATTTTATAACTTACCTTTTAAGCACCCGCAAGTTATTTTGTTTAAGTTCTGATGTGATCACATATCGCACATCGCAAGCTCAAGAGGATAACACACATAGTGCCCACACATTAAATGTTTTAACTTGTGATATAACCCGATCGCATAGCGCACATCGCAAGTTTTAAAATTTAAGTGCAAAATGTTTGAGTTATAATCGTAGAAGTGCGATATGTGATGCAGTGGGATCCGATCGCAATCACAAATCACAAATTTTACAGGATAGGCATGGGAGGTAAGTGTTAAAATCATTAATGTGCGATCTGCGATTCCAGGTGGGACCCGATCGCAATCGTACATCACACGTTTTAAAAGATGGTTCAAAGGGTTCATGTTAAAGTCGCCGAAATGCGATGTGCAATGACAAGTGGGACCCGATCACATAGCGCACATCGCAAGTCTTAGAAGATAAGTGCTAAATAAAATTTAAAAAATAGCGAAATTCGAAGTGCAATATTGGCATGGATGCGATGCGGTTCCAAGCTAAAATATAGAGGATTTAAAGTCTGGGTGTATGCAGTTTGTACGATGTTTTATGAAGAAATAGGCGAAACATGGCATGAAGGACTTGTGGTAGAATAAGCCCCGACAAGGAGCACAAGCAGAGGAGGTCGAGTTGAGCAAAGGGCGTTCATGCAGAACTGTTATGGGGTACCAGCAGAAATGAAAAAGGCAATAAAAACACATCAGAACAGTCACTAACCAATGAAAAGTGGCTAGCACTACACCAAATTTAATTACCAAACGCCAGTTTTCTGAAAAGCAGGGCTAGATGTAAAAGTCACCATTGGTTGCCTCTTCGTGACCATCACAACCACCTTCAAGCCTACTGTTTGATCTTACGAAGAGCCATCGAAGTTTTTGGATTGACGAAGAGCTACCCAAAATTAAGACTACAGGCAGTGTTTGTCAGAGACTTTTTTTGCTCGAGCCTTGCATGGCCACACTTGCCTAATTTCAGTTTGTTTGTAATTAATGAAGTTTTCCAAAGTAGATTAGGGAAACCGACTCAATTTTTATTTAAATACTGCTTGAATTTCCATTATGAAGGGTTGGACCTTGTTAGACTCTGCATTGCAAAGATCATTGTATTGGAGCATTGTAACTGTTTGAGCTGGGCATCAATAGTAAGAGACCGTTCACAACATTCTTGAGCTATGTTAATGTTGATGTTTTCCTCTCCATTAATCTTTTTCCTCTATATTTTCATGCTGTGCATCAATTTATTTGATTTCAAAACAAAAATTTAGATCGATATTTTCTGAGAGAGCACCTTAATTCTGTTTGTGTTTGTTATCTTAATGTTTTCTTCTGAAGTATAGTATGACTCCATCGTCAAGAATAGTGCATGGGAATTTATCCCAAGAATAGTAGGGAATTCAATGGTTGGATCTATATGGATCTATAGGGTCAAGCAGGCAGCAGATGTGAGTGTGGATAAGTACAAGGCTAGATTTGTAGCCTGGGGATTCTCACAGGTTGAGGGGATTGACTATGAGGATATTTTTTTACTAGTTGCAAGGTACTCATCGATTAGATATATCCTTGCACTCTTAATGCATATGGGGTGGAAGATACATCAGATGGATGTAAAGACTACATTTCTCGGTGGAGTTATTGAGGAATAATTTCACATTGGAGAGACGGAAGGTTTTGAGACCTTTGATAGGGAGTTGAATGTGTGTAGAATCAAGAGAGCACTATATGGGCTGAAGCAAGCACCTCGTGCTTGGTACACCAAGATTGATAGCTATTTCACCGAGTTGGAATTCACAAAGAATGAAGTGGATGCGAACCTGTACTAAATTGTGGTTGATGGTAAGCTTTCAATTATCGTACTTAATTTTGATGATCTTATTATGACAGGTGATGAGCAGCTCATAACTTCTTTCAAAGAGGATCTTACAAGAGAGTTTGAGATGAAGGACATGGGACTCCTTCACTATTTCCTTGGTTTGGAGATATGGCAGCGGGATGGGGAGCTATTTATTTCTCGAGGAAAGTATGCCAAAGAGAGTATTAGGAAGTTCCACATGGAGAGCTGTAAACCCATGGAGACTCCTCTTGCAGGAAACTAGAGGAAGGAGGATACTACTTCAGGTGAGGTAGTGGATGATACTATTTACAGGAAGCTTATGGTTTCACTCATGTACTTGGTGAACACACGACCAAACATATGCTACGCAGTTAACCAACTTAATCAAGCTATGGTTAAGCCGACCAAGCTCTTTTGGAAGGCGGGGAAGCATGTCTTGAGATATCTCAAGGGCATTATAGAGTATGGATTATGGTACAGACAAACAGAGGGAGTGAAGCTTCGAGGCTTCACCGATGCAGATTGGGCAGGCATTCCGTCAGACATGAAGAGCACATCAAGAGGGATCTTCAGCATAGGATCGACAACAGTTTCTTGGTACATCAGGAAGCAGAGATCAGTTGCATTCAGTTCATCCGAGGCAGAGTAGATGGCAGTCAGTCAGGAAACATGTGAGGCCATATGGATGAGAAAGATACTTGTTGGTTTTTTTGGTCATCAGATGGATTCGAAGGTGATACATTGTGATAACTAGAGTTGCATAAAACTCTCGGTTAATCCGATATTCCATAACAAGTCCAAGCATATAGACATCCAATATCACCATCTCAGAGATTATGTTCTGAGACGCATTAAGTTACTTCAGTACATTCCCATGAAGGATCAAGATGCAGATATTTTGACGAAGGCACTCGCTTAGAGAAAATTCGAATACCATAGAGGTAGGATCGAGGTAGCTGATAATCCATTTCATGTTGAGATGGAGTGTTGAAAAGTCAACAAGAAATGCGTGTCTAATTTAATTTTCCCTTAATTAAATTGGACAATAAGTTGTAATCTTATATCATAATCAGTTGTAATAGTTAACTGAGTGTGATAGACTCAGTTAGCTTATGAAATTCGAGTTGAGGGTGGTTGGTGAGGCATGTAGAGTGATTATATTTGTTTTAGAGTCCAAGTTGCAGTTAATGTATTAGTTTAATGCATGTGAAATCAATTAACTCAATTAAGTGAGTTAAAGTCAGTCTAACTAGTTGTAACTGATTGTTGCACTAGTGAGAGGTCAAGTGAATTAAATTAGAATTAATTCACATGTAGTGATCTGTCAAGTGACTGATGATTTAATATTAATCGCTGCATGCATGTCAGTTTTGATGAAGACCCAGTTGAGACAGAGGTTAAAGGGATGTTATCTATCAGTTGTACTATTAGTAAATTGTCAGCGCGTAATTAGACAACCATAGGATTGCCCATGATGTATTGTGCAGTTTTGGAAGGTTGAATTTCCTAATTAATAGGGATAAATTGTTCTTAGAATTGCACAAGCAAGGCAGGCTGAGTAGGAAATTGGCTAAGTGTTGGTGGATTTTGTCCATATCAGTGTGAGGCATTTGGTAGAGTACAACAGACTCTTGTGAGAAGAGTGCATTGTATTGTTTCATGATTCCTTGGTTGATTATATAATAAATATAGAGGGGTTTTGAGCAGCAAGCTTTCCCCAGGAACAATATCTGTGTTGTGCGATTGATTTGCTTCTTTCTCTTATTTGGTGTGATTATGCGATCATGTTTAATTTTTGTTGATGATTTTTCTAGAAAGTGTTGGATCTACTTCATGCAGAAGAAAGATCAGACGTTCTCAAAATTTTGTGAGTTCAAAGCACTAGTTGAGAAAGATACAGGGAAGCAGGTGAAGACTATGAGGAGTAACAATGGTGGTGAGTACATATCCAATTAATTCAAGAACTTCCATAGCAAAGAAGGAATTCAGAGAGAGTTGATTATGCCTCATAACCCACAATAGAATGGGGTTTCAGAAAGAAAGAACAGAACAATTGTGGGTGCGACACGAGCTATGTTACATGATTAGGGCCTACCATTGCATCTGTGGGTAGAGGCATGTAACACAACGATATTTGTGCAGAACCGTAGTCCTCATCGGATACTTGGCATGAGTACACCAGAGGAAGATTTTTCTGGTAAGAAACTTGATGTTTCATATTTTAAAACTTTTGGCTCATCTGTCTATTGCTATGTTACCAAAGATTCGAGAAAGAAGCTTGAACCAACAACAGAGATTGGGATATTTGTGGGGTACACTATTAATCCCCACAACTATCAGGTGTATTTTCCAAACATCAATATGACATTTGTCAGACAAGATGTAAAATTTTATGAGAAGAAAGCCATGCAATTGTCCCTTGAGAGGGAGCTTGATTTGCATGCATATGAGCAACTTTTGGTTCCAAAGGATGAACCTCAAGATGTGGATCAGCCACAAAAGGAGGATCATGGAGTGGCAGAAACCAGTCATGCAAAGCTATCCTCTAGACATGGTAGGAGGTGCACCACAGAGGTTGAAATATTGAGACTTGATGCAATAGAACATGTAGGAGCACCTACATCGTAGCGCAGACAGATACAATCACCATATAGGTATACTGGATACATGGCTCTTATGAGAAAGTGTACTGTGACATAACCAACCTCTTTTTAGGAAGCAGTGCAACAACCAATTTGGGTTGACGCCATGGTTGAGGAGTATTACTCCATCGTCAGGAACAATGCATGGGAAGTTGTCCCAAGAATAGTCGAGAAGTCAATGGTTGGATATAGATGGATCTATAAGGTGAAGTAGGCAGAAAATGGGAGTGTGGAGAAGTAAAAGGCTAGATTTTTAGCCCAGGGATTCTCACAGGTTGAGGGGATTGACTATGAGGATAATTTTGCACCAGTTGCAAGGTACTCATCGATTAGATATATCCTTGACCTCTCAGCGCAAACGGGGTGGCAGATACATCAGATGGATGTAAAGACTACATTTCTCAATGGAGTTATTGAGTTAGAAGTGTAAATTGAGGAGCCAGAAGGTTTTGAGTCCTTTGATAAGGAGCTAAATGTGTGTAGACTCAAGAGAGCACTGTATGGGCTAAAGCAAGCACCTCCTGCTTGGTACACCAAGATTGAAAACTATTTCACTGGGTTGGGCTTCACAAAAAGTGAAGCGGAAGCAAACCTGTACCAGACTGTGGTTGATGGTAAGGTTTTGATTATTTTACTTTATGTTGATGATCTTATTCTGACAGGTGATGAGAAACTCATAACTCCTTGCAAAGAGGATCTTGCAAGAGAGTTTGAGATGAAGGACATGGGACTCCTTCACTATTTCCTTGGTTTGGAGATATGGCAGCGGGATGGGGATCTATTTCTTTCTCAAGGAAAGTATGCCAAAGAGATTATGAGGAAGTTCCACATGGAGAGATGTAAACCCATGGAGACTCCTCTTGTAGGAAACTAGAGGAAGGAGGATACTAATTCAGGTGAGGTAGTGGATGCTACTATTTACAGGAAGCTTGTGGGTTCACTCATGTACTTGATGAACACACAACCAGATATATGCTACACAGTTAACCAGCTTAGTCAAGCTATGGTTAAGTCGACTAAGCTCTTTTGGAAGGCGGTGAAGCATGTATTGAGATATCTCAGGGGCAATACAGAGTTTGGATTATGGTACAAAAGGACAAAGGGAGTGAAGCTTCAAGGCTTCACCGATGAAGATTGGGCAAGCAGTCCATCAGACAGGAAGAGAACATCAGGAGGGATCTTCAGCATAGGATCGAAAAAAATTTCTTGGTACAATAGGAAGCAAAGATTAGTTGCACTCAGTTCAGCTCAGGCAGAGTAGATGGCAGCCAACCAGGCAACATGTGAGGCCATCTAGATGAGGAAGATACTTGATGGTTTGTTTGGTCATCCGATGGATACGACGATGTTACATTGTGATAACAAGAGTTGCATAAAACTCTTGGATAATATGGTATTCCATAACATGTCCAAGCATATAGACATTCGGTATCACCATCTCAGAGATTGTGTTCCGAGACGCATTATGTTACTTCATTACATTCCCACGGAGGATCAAGATGCAGATATTTTGACGAAGGTGCTTGCCAAGAGAAAATTCAAATACCATAGAGGTAGGATCAAGGTAGCTGATAATCCATTTCTTGTTGAGAGGGAGTGTTGAAAATTCAACAAGAAATATGTGTCTAATTTAATTTTCCCTTAATTAAATTAGACAATAAATTGTAATCTTATCTCATAATAACTTGTAATAGTTAACTGAGTGTGATAGACTCAATTAGCTAATGAAATTCGAGTTGAGGGTGGTTGGTGAGGCATGTAGAGTGATTCTATTTGTTTTAGAGTCCAAGTTGCAGTTAGTGTATTAGTTTAATGCATGAGAAATCAGTTAGCTCAATTAAGTGAGTTAAATTCAGTCTAACTAGTTGTAACTGATTGTTGCACTAGTGAGAAGTCAAGTGAATTAAATCAGAATTAATTCACATGCAGTGATTTTTCAAGTGACTAATGATTTACTATTAATAGCTGCATGCATGTCAGTTCTAATGAAGACCCAATTGAGACAGAGGTTAAAGGGATGTTATCTATTAGCTGTACTATTAGTAAACTGCCAGCGCGCAATTAAAAAACCATAGGATTTCCCATGATGTATTGTGTAGTTTTGGAAGGTTGAATTTCCTCATTAATAGGGATAAATTGTTCTTAGAATTTCGCAAGCAAGGCAGGATGAGCAGAGGCAGGAAATTGGCTAAGTGTTGGTCTATTTTGTCTGGATCAGTGTGAGACATTTGGTAGACTACAACAGACTCTTGTGATAAGAGTGCATTGTATTGTTTCATGATTACTTGGTTGATTATACAATACATATAGAGGGGTTTTGAGCAGCAATATTTCCCCAGGAAAAATATCTATGTTGTGCAATTGATTTTCTTATTTCTCTTACTTGGTGTGATTGTGCGATCATGTTTAATTTCCGCAAATTAATTGTAGAAGGATTTAGTATCTTGCTCTAAAATATTGCATGATCGGATTGAATCCATTGGTATACATATTGTTTGTATAATTTCTACAGCGGGAATATGTAAAATAAATGAACGATACTAGGGCCCAATTCCCATACATAGAGGAATGTTTGTATGGGTGGAGCGCAGGGCCATCAATTATGGCACTATAAGATACATGAAGAGTGGAGTAAGGGAACATGTGCAGGAGAGGTGGGTGATGAAACGAGAGGAATTATCACTTGAGGATTTTTGGAATCCTAAGGCAAGGTGCTGAGAACCATGATGAGATACATATCTCAACACAAGAGCTTTGTGGATAGGTGTTTATTTCAATTTCTTGGGAGGTCTGTAATTCATATAGGCGCTTATGGCGAAGAGATGGAGTAAGAATTCACCTCGTGCGACAAAAAATTGACTACATGGTTGGTTTACCATGTTCACTAGTGAGATGAAGGTAACTGTGAAGTTTGGGATGACATCTTATATAAGGAAACTATGTCTCCATTTGTGGCATCTATTGGCTCAAATGCAGAGTATAAGCTACGGAATTGTGTTTTTTCTAAGTGAACTTAGGATGGCATTGCAAGGAGGGTAGAGTCCAGACGTTGATTCAACTCGACGAAATAGGGTTTTCGAATTACTGTTTAAATTGATTATGGGTAGACTCAAACTTCTCAAGCATTAGGTGTAGTTGCTAGAGAAAGATCATGCAAATAATGCAAATTGTATCAATGCTAAGTTTGAGAGTGTAGAGGAATCCTTAGAGCGAAATATTTTCAAGATTGAAAAATATCTCCTTTCCTACAATTTGGAGCTGATTAGTAATAGCTTGTTTGCCAAGGTGCAGGAAATCATTGCCGGGTTCCCTGACTCTATCCTTGCTGAGCTGCAAGTAAGTTCAGGCATTGGTGACGAAGGAGTGGGATAGAGCGAAGGGAACAAATGCACCAGTGAGGATGTCGAGCCTTCAAATCTTAGTTAATGCATTTTTATGTATTATGTCTCGTATATCTGTGTGTGTGTGTGTGTGTGCTTAAAATGGTTTTTTGACTACATATATGGATTTAACATGCTAAAAAACCCTAGGGCACTTGGATTGTGGAAAGTTTACAACCCAATATTGTGATTATAAGAAACCCCTACCATATTCTAGACAATTTAAACCTGAAAATATGCCAAAAAACCCTCCAAAACATAAAACAAATAGACTTAGGCATATTTATTTTGGAATAAGGTTTTTAAAAATTTAATTTAATTATTAATTATCAAGTGAATGGTAGGGATTTAACTTCTATAACTATTTTAGAATAATTTTAGTTGTAATCACAAACTAAAAGATGAAATTTATCTCAAAAGTAATTATGTCATTTTTATATTTTAATTTAATTAATTAAAAAATATATATCACATAAATATGTGTGGAAATGAGTTATGGTTTTTTGAACACGTGATATTAGTAGACCATGGCATTCACTCATAGTTTTGTAACAAATTTTATTTATAATTTAAGAATCTCCATAGTAAGACGATGTTTAATCTTCATGGTTAAAAAATATCATTACTTGTTTTTTTAAATGTATATATGTTTATCTGGTATATTAATTATTTTAATAATAATAATAATACATTTATTATTTAGTTAATGCTTATAAAAAATTTGATTGACAATTTTAATATTTTCTCAATCCATATCCCAGAGGGAGTAATGGCAAAGGCCGCAGTGAAGAGACTAGTTTTTGTTGCGGTTCCTTTAGTTTCAACACCCCTAAACTGGTGCAATGGTCACCAGATTGGGATTTTGTAGATCAAGTCTCCAACCATGTGGAAGGGAGGGTTTTCACTTCTCCTTAGACCCCTATCTATAGGCTAATGACTTTGACGGATATCGGTTTGGCACTACTAAGACTAGATAAATCAAAATATCACTTGTGCTCAAAGTTTGATGGATGTGGTGTGCCTACATACGTTTCCACAAGAATTTCCCACGCTTCCTTCACATCCCTGTACACCGCCTTCAGACTAGGGGTGAGGGTTTTGGATGGCGAGGACAAAATAATCAAATTCAATAATTTAATTCAGTTGGTGGAAACATAATTGTATGTGGCTTGAGGAGACCATGTTGTAGTTCACTATTGCTCGTCTTGAGTAGGTATTTGAGGGGTTTAGAGATTGCATAAACATATTGGAATAGAAATAGTGAGGGTAGCCATGATACCGACAAAGTTTTTGTGGAAATATATTAATGAGAGGCTTACTGTGGTAGCGAAGATAAATTTTGCGAAGTGTTTGACAAAACCATCTAGTTAGTTGAAGTATCTCTCCTGCCCATGGATTATGGTCAAGGCTCACATTGTGGTCTTTTGAACAAGAAATAAAGTCTTCAAATCTTAATTTAGACTTGATAATTCAAGGACTTGGGGTTTTTGATCCTCAAAGTTTCCCAAATTTTGTTAGGTCCCTATTTGGAGAGTCGTTATGCATCAAGGTCAAAGAAATATATTTAGTATTCATGCTCGCTACTAACATTCAAAAGTTGACGGGAATCCCTTGTTTGAGGGGAGGCAACTCAAGATGGAAAAAGGCCTTAGATAATATGGCATTAAGAGGGATGCCTCCATCTCTCTCATTGCAAGCCTGAAAGGCAGTGCCAGGGGCGAGGGGGAATTTGTGACTTTAAATCCGAAGTATTTTAAGGATGCCCTCAAACTTGGTCCAAAATATCTATTAGGTTAAGCTTATGTGGTAGAGAAATCAAATGATATCCCTAAGCTCGAGGGGAATGATGTAATGGCCAAAATAAAAGCAACATATTATAAATGATGGGCGATTATTTGGATCTTGGCCCTCGGTATCTTCCCTTTGAGATTGGATTCTTCAGAACTGGTCTTAGAATGTAGATTTTCTTATGTGCCTGAGAGGATATTTTTTGGTCATATTTAAATATATGGAAGGTAAGAAGAAGGTTTTCGACCAGGGTCCCTAGTTCTAGGGTTGAGCTACCCTTTCATTTCAGTCATGGTTCCCATATTTTAATCCTATAACCGTGAAATTCCTAGCTACTCCAGTATCGGTAAGACTCCCAAACTTACCTCTCCACTAGATCCGACTATATATCCTTGAAGATGTTGGAGATTCAATTGGTTGTTTCATTAAAATATATAGTGAAATATTGGCAAAAAGTATCACCACTTTCATTCGCATATGTGTTGAGGTGGACCCCGTGAAGGATTACTAGACAAAATCATTCTTATGTGCAATGGTAAGGAGTATTTTCATCCATTGGACTATGAAAATACATTTTTCAAGTGTAGAAAATTTTAACATCCACAACATATCATGTTTCGAATTCATGTCCCTCCTCCAAAGGGACTTTTTATACCTAGGAACTAAAGAAAACTAGTCGTGGGTGGTGGGACCTGAAGGCAACGACAAGTCCTAAGACTTATGTAGATCAGAATAAGGGAAAATTTCAACAAGAAAATACATCTATTGACACCTTAAATTCTCCAGTTCTAGATCAAAACTTAGCGGAATAGGCATATCGCTCACCAGAGGAGAACCTTTCGTCAAAGGATAATGAAAGAGCATAAACTATGATTGTGCCTGCAATTAACACCCACAAGCGCACCCATGAGTCGGATCACTCAGACAGTGAGAAAGAGATAATGAATAGGACTGAACTAGTGGCTATGTAGCTCTCTCAAAGAGATGGGGATACAATCCCAATTTCAACTTTTACAGATAGATCTGTAGGTTGGACTATTGCAAGAAACAGAAAGGGAAAAAAAGAGAATCCTATGAATCATTCTGATATTTGATACTAGAAATGTAAAGTTTGTATGATCTTGATGTAATATGTTTTTTTGGAAATAATAGATTTAATTTACAAAAAAAAAATGTTTATAATTTTTTTTAATATCGATAGTGGGAGATGTATCATGGGGTAAGTATTTTGATGTTTATGGGAATTAATCAATCATTTAATTTATATCGTTGCGCTAGTTTATAATTATAATATTTAATTTATATTGTTGAACTAGTTGATAATTATGATATTTAATTTATATCGCTGCTCTAATTGATAATGAGGATATTTTATTTATATGGTTGCTCTACTCGATAATGATGATGAATTGTACAAACAATGGTGTTGTATGAATAAATTAAGATGTAGTTAACTTTCTAAGAAGTAATTTTAAATTTATTGAGAATTGAAGATATTTCACAATTATTTAAAGTCTATTTTCAAGTTAAGAATCTCAATGATAAGATTCCCCCCCAGGAAAAATCGTAATTTCCATTATGATAAAAGATGAAAATTTCGTGTTGTATGGTTCATATGACATCATACAAATATAAACTGATTGGTAGCATCTGAATCAGTATCATCATCCTAGCATATAACAAAAAATATATACATCATCAACAAAGTCTAGTAATGGTAACCCTGTACATGGTTGTTGTTATGATAACAAAATGAGTATAAAACATTGTATCAAAGTGGTCTAGAAGTGCCAAAAAGTTTCGTATAGTCTGATAAGTCTTATAATGCTGCAACTGCCTGATGTGTGTCGATGAAAGGTTTATGATAATACTAGCATTGTGTATGGTTGTTGATCTCTAGCACGTGCTAAGTACCATGTGCCTGTTGCACGCCTTATTTGAAAAGTTTGTCTGCAGTATGGTTATGTTCCCTATAAATATGTTGATAAGAGAGGAAGTAAAAACATTACTTGAGGAGCATAAATTCATTCAATATAATTTTGAGTGTGTGTGTGTGGTAGGTGGATTTTGATGAGACTTAATCGATCACCAATTTTGAGTCACCAAAGATTTGAATCTTTGTGCAATGTTTCTCAAGCGCAAAGAGAAGAAGGTGCTTGAGACTGTATAATTCTGCGAAATTATTGGTTTCGTGTCCCAGACCCGATTTTATCTGGAAGTAATGATGATCAAAGAGATATAAAAAATCCCCTCTACCACAAGATCCTTGGTGGGTGGATCTGTCGAAATAAGCCAAGGGGAATGATCGATCTATAATTTTCATTGATATAATGCGAGGAAAAATGGAGTTTTCATCATTTGGGAGCAAGGAATAAATAGCTAAGACCCGTGCTGCAATTTTCTCTGGGTAGAAAGGATGGTCATGAATTTTTTTCGGTTGCATCCAATCCATATACCCTAACACACTAGCAGTGGGATATTTTTTTGTTTGTTTATTGTTGTTTTGTTCCACCATCGATTCCAAGATGGTGATATGGAGTTGCCTTGCCATTGAATCGATGTAGAGATACCACGATAAATGAAGTGTCATACCGAAGACACCACCTAACAGGATAGAAATAAGTGCTTTGTGGATTTTTTTGATTGATGGCATAATGAACACCATGAAGGGCCATGATGGGCACACTTCTTCAGATTTTCTCCAGTTGTTATTTTATTTTCCATGATGCACCATAAGAGCAACCTCACTTTAGCCGACCCCTTGAGCTACCATACATGTTTCCACCACTAGTTGTCACTTCCAGTTCTCTTGAACCAATGTTTATGAGATAAACGTCCTTAGGAGTGTATGCACCATGCTTGGAGATAACCCACAATATTTCATCGTCCTGATCGATTATTCTGAAGTGTGGCGAGGAAAAAGCTCTGAGGTAATTTCCCCATTCATTGTGCAGGGAGTTATAGCTCTTCGATAGAGAGCCAATGCTGACCCCAGATGTCCGATCGATTTGGGTCTCCAATCTGGTGTAATAATTTTATGTGATGTTCAGCAAGAATTAGATTAGATCATGAGGGAGGATATGCTCATTGTCGCATCCAGACCAAGGGTCGATACCAATACGCACATTTTGTCCAGATTAATGATGAGATAAGGTTGAATCTTCATGATAAAAAAATATTATTACATGGTTTTTAAAATGTATATATGTTTATATAATATGTTAATTATTTTGATAATTAATAATAATAATTTAAAATAAAGTTTTAATTTAATTTTTTTCTAGACAATTAATTAATTTTAATTTTGGCAATATGTTATGTATTAAGGGATTAGTGTTTTGATCTCTATGTGTGTTGACCAATAGTCTAATCAAGATGGTTGTGCTAGTTGGTAATTATGATATTTAATTTACATAGTTTCACTGGTTGATAATGATGATATTTAATTTATATAGCTACCCTAATTAATAATGATGATGAATTGTTCATAATGGCGGTGTTTTATGAAGAATTTAAGTTGTAATTAGTTTTTTAAGAAGTAATTTTGAATTTGTTGAAAATTGGAGACATTTCACAATTATTGAAAGTCAATTTATGATCTGAAATGGGTGGATAACTTGTTATGATTTTCAAGCACCTCCCACTCAGTTAAACAAAATTACGATCTAGCTTATCTAGCTTATACTTGACTGTACAAAATTGAATTCTTGATTCAGGTGTATGAGTTTTAAAATGTTTTAATGCTTTAAGTGCGAGGAATTACACATATTTTTTTTGCTGATATTAAGCATGCACAACAACCATAAAGTGCAGCAAATAAAAATCAACACATAAAAACAAATTTAATAAAGGAGTTCACCCGAATATCGCAGGCTACGTCTCCTTGAGCCATTGTCAATTGACTTGGCTCTTCCGGATTATAATGGAAAAATTTCTTTTACAAGTATAAAATTAACTCTAATGGTTATATGAACTGAACCAATGGGTTTAGAATACCATCATACCCCTGAAATGGCTGCAATATCTCTGAAGATAGACCTAGGTTCCCTTAGAATTGACCTCTTATGTCGACACCCTTAAGCTTCCATGAGCTTCTCTGTGGCACTAACTCCTTAAGAAATATTTTTCTGTCCCTGAAACCTCACCTACTATCTCCAGCACATATCAGACACCCAAAATAGTCTATTCATTTGCTCCAAATGAGCACTGGCTTCCCAATATAGGCCTCCATCCACTGTTGGCCCTAGGCTGCTTGAAACTTCCATGTGGCATCTCTACTTTTAGAAGTCTCTAAATGACTCTAAAAATAATTTCATTGGATTCAAAATTTCCAAAATAGTCATAATAGAGTATTCACTTACTGAAATTGGCCTCCGACTGCTTCGATTATGCCTCCAACACCTGGTGGCACCCCTTAGCTCTAGGTTCACTGAAAACTTATCTGAAGCATCTAGACCTTCAGAAGTATTAAAAATATTCTAAAAATCCTTCCATTGGATTAAGAAAGCTCAAAATATTCAGAATAGACTACTGGTTTGTTGAGAATGGATACTGGCTGCTCTGGATAGGCCTCATTCTCTTGTTGGCACCTAGTTGCCCTTGGAACTTCTCTGAAGCATATAGGCCTTCATAAGTCCTCTAATGGCTCCGATAGACTCACCATTAGTTCCAGAATGTCTGAAACATCTAAAAATGACTATTGGTTTCCTGATTAAGGCCTATAGCTGCCCTGGCTACGCCTCTTTCTGCTGCTGGCCCCTAGTGGGCCTAATGGCCCCTAGTGTAGGTTTCAACCCTGAACATAAATTATCTACACAAGAATCTTATAACAGAAAATAAAAAATAGCGAGAGCATAAAACATAAAACAGATAAACACAGAGATTTTCCCCTGGATCCCAAATCGGGACGACCAGCTTGATTTTTCATTATATTCCTTTTAGTGTTACAACACATATATATACATGCCGAAGCATACGTAAACCCCTATCCATTAACCCTGTATTAGAGCATAATCGTAGTTCCCTTGACCGGATCTACAAAATACCAAGGGCCGAAAACCATTGTAACCCAAAACCATGTGCAAAATCATGCACAAAACATGGGTGGGTCTGCATATGAGTGGGACCGCATACCAAAATTTTTTTTCACCTAGTCGTGGAAAGAATATAACACATACCCAACATTCTCCCACTTGTTGTTTTCTTTCCACAGGGGGCCACAGGAGAGCTTAGTCATTGGGCAAATTCTTCAACACCCATTGTCTCTACACCAAGAGAACTTCTGAGTGCTCACAGACTTCGTCAATGCATCTGCAACATTCTTCAAAGTGTCCACCTTTACCAGCAACACCCTTTTAGCCTCAACCATATCTCTAACAAAGTGATATTGAACATCAATTTGCTTTGTCTTTGAATGATAAGCAAGGTTCTTAGCCAAGAAAATTTCACTTTGGCTATCACACTCTATCCTTATAGCTTGCTGTACCAACCCCATACTCAACACAATCTCTCAACACAATCTTCGCAACCAACCGTTTCCTCCTTGCATGAGTGGTCGCTATGTATTCCCCGCTCTCGTAGTTGAAAGCGCCACTACGCACCGGTTCTTTACTCATCCAACTAACTGCGCCTCCAAATAGGCTAAACACATACCCACTTGTAGATCTTCTTTGGTCTAGATCTCCAGCCCAGTCTGCATCAAAAAAACCACGAATGTCCAACATTATTTCCAATCCTAGACTTCCCTGGTAGCACAAGCCATAATCACTAGTGCCATGTAAAGGAGTAGTCTACCCAGGCAACGTTTTAGCCCGGACGGCAGTTTTTTGCCGGAATCCGGGCAACTTAAATTCAAGAAATCAGGTACTTGCAATGTTTGAAATCCATTTTTGAGGTTGGAAATGGATTCATCACTACCAAAATCCCTTAGGGCACTCAAAATATTTAAGTTTAACAACTGTAAACATGATTCTGATGAAATCTTTGCCGGATTTTTTAAAAATCTTTGCCGGAGTCCGGGCTAAAACGTTGCCTGGAAACGACAGCCCCCATGTAAATATCTGAAAACCCGCTTCACTGTTGTCCAATGCTCCTTCCCTGGGTTTGACATAAACCTGCTCAATACTCCCACTGCATGTGCAATGTCTGGTCTAGTACAGACCATTACATACATCAGGCTACCCACTGCACTTGCATATGGAACACGGGACATATCCTCCTCTTCTTCTTATGTCTTGGGACACTATTCAGCAGACAACTTTGCACCTACAGGAATAGGAACACTCACCGGTTTACTATCCTGCATATTGAACCTCTGCAATATAGTCTCGACATACTTCCTCTGGTTTAACCAGAGCTTCCTCTTTGCCCGATCTCTCTTAATTTCCATGCCTAAAATATAGTTTGCAGCACCAAGATCCTTCATGTCGAATTTGGAGAACAGTTGGGTCTTCAAATCTTGGATAATTTCTTTGTCATTTCCAATCAACAACATATCATCCACATACAAGACCAAATAAATAACATGGTCACAAATTAATTTAAAATAAACACAATGATCCTCCTTGCTTCTGGTGAAGCCAAGTCCCCGTATATAGGTATCAAATTTCTGATACCACATCCTTGGTGACTGTTTTAACCCATAGAGAGACTTCTTCAACCTGCACACTAGTTCTTTCTTACCCTTCACCATAAAGCCTTCAGGTTGCTTCATGTAGATCTCCTCTTCTAGATCCCCGTGAAGAAATGTCGTCTTCACATCCATCTGTTCTATCTCAAAATCAAATGCAGCAGCAACAGATAAAAGTAATCTAATAGAAGTAACTTTGGCAACAGGAGAAAAAATATCACCAAAATCAATTCCCGGCACCTGGGAATAACGTTTTGCTACCAATCGAGCTTTGTATTTCTCCACCTTGCCTTCTACATTCATCTTCTTCTTAAACACCCATTTGCTCCCAATGGGCTTCCTTCCAGCCGGCAACTCCACCAGATCCCATGCATCTTTTTTGTGCAAGGATGCCATTTCATCAACCATGGCCTCCTTCCAGAGTTTTCCATCCTCTGAATCTACTGCCTCCCTGACAGTTCTGGGTTCATCATCAGTTATAGTTAAGGCAAAACCTGAAAAGAAAGCAGATGGACTATACCTTTCTGGTTGCCTTCTTTCCCGAAATGATCTTCTCAAAGCCGGAGTTTGTGGCTCTTCATCTTCTGAGTCTTCTTCTGTTGTAGAGTCTGATTCATCCTCCTTTAGCTCAAACTCTATCTTCTCAGGTTCCTTTGGTAGGACTTCATGTTTAACAACATCTTTCACTTCTCTAAACACCACATCTCGGCTATACACAACCTTCCTTGTTTCTGGGTTCCAAAGCTTGTAACCCCTTAAACCATCCTTATACCCAATAAAGATGCACCTTTCAGATTTATTATCCAACTTGGTCCTTTTCTCCTTTGGAACATGTACATATGCATCACATCCAAATACCCTTAGATGTGAAAGAGAGGGTTTCTTACCAGTCCATACCTCATGTGGAGTATTATCCTCCAACGCTGATGAAGGTGATCTGTTAACTAAGTAACATGTAGTCTCCACTGCCTCTGCCCAGAATTCTTGTCCTAACCCGGTACCACTGAGCATGCTTCTTGCCTTTTCCATCAGCGTTCTGTTCATTCTTTCTGCAACTCCGTTTTGCTGAGGTGTGTATGGAGTAGTCTTCTGCCGTGCTATACCACACTTCTTACAGAACTCTTCAAATTCCTTCTTGCAGAAATCCCCACCATTATCTGTCCTCAATGCCTTTATCTTCTTCTCTGTCTGGTTTTCCACCAGAGCCTTAAATTCTTTAAATTTGTCAAAGACTTCAGATTTCTTCCTCAAGAAATATATCCATGTATTCCTCGAGAAGTCATCTATGAATGAAACATAGTACACAGACTTTCCCAGTGATGGAACTGACACAGGCCCAAACACATCACTGTGCACAAGTTCTAATATCTTGTTTGCCCTCTTAGCACCATAAGGAAAACTCACCCGATTCTGCTTCCCATATACACAATGTTCACAGAAATCGAAATCCAGAGAACAATTAGACATACCTTCTACCATACCATCTCTATGCAGTATCCGAAGGCCCTTCTCTCCAATATGTCCAAGCCTTTGATACCATAGCATGGTCTTTTCTCCAGAGACAGCTAGACTTTCCGTCCCACTTTCAGGAACCACATAACTGTTACACCCATCAATAACAGTGCTACCTTGTAGCTTGTACAGAGTTCCAGTCCGAACTCCCCTCATTAATACCAGTGCTCCCCGAACCATCTTGCAGGCATCTTTCTCGAACACTGTTTTTACACCTGCATCATCCATATTTTTTACAGAAATCAGATTTCTGGCCAATGCAGGAATATGCAGAACCCCAGGAAGTGTTCTAATCCTCCCACCTTACAGCTTCAGCTTGACCTTTCCACGTCCGACGATTCTGGCCTTCCTATCATCCCCTAGGAAGACATCACCACCATCATATTTCTCATACTCGCAGAACCACTCCCTATGGGGAGTGAAGTGAAAGAATGCACCTGAGTCAATCAACCATGACTCATGATCTACATGTGTATTTGAAGAAGAAGCCAAATACACATCCCCACCTTCATCCGAGGTGGTTTTTGCCTCTGCGAAAAGAGCTTCATCATATCCCTTTCCTTTCTCAGGAGCTTTAGATCTGCATTCCTTTTTGTAGTGTCCTTCCTTTCCGTATTTCCAACACACCTTTAAAAAATTTCCAGGAGATTTAGATATCCCACTCGAAACCTTATTCTTGTTTATGTTCTGGGACCTTCCTCGTACAGATAAGGCATCTCCATTCTGACCCTCCATATTTCTCCGTCTCATTTCCTCCGACAGCAAGGCTGAGACAATGTCATCAAAATTCAAGGTAGTTGTATTGTTACCTATTGCAATAACCAGACTGTCCCACGAGTCTGGTAGAGAACACAACAAACTGATGCACTTATCTTCATCTGAGATTTTAATATCAACAGATGATAGCCGACTTACCACAGTATTGAAGGCGTTCAAATGCTATGTCACCGAGTCTCCATCCTTCATCCTCAGGTTATACAACTTTTTCCGCAGGAACAACTTATTCACCAGAGACTTAGATTGGTACAAAGTCCCAAGTTTTTCCCACAAATTCTTCATCGTAGCTTCCCCAGATACATTCAACAATACTTAATCTGAGACACACAACCGTATTGTGCTCTTAGCCTTCCGATCCAGTTTCTTCCAGTCTTCATCTGACATTGTCGTTGGTTTAGTACCTGGATCTACTGCGATCCACTGATCTTTATCCACCAACAGATCCTCCATCTTGAGCTTCCACAACTCAAAACTCTGACCATTAAATTTCTCGATCTCTATTTTTCCGCCGTTCGCCATCTTCTTTCACCACAAGAATCGATTCCGCAGATCTCCCACTGAACAGGGTCTACCTCAGGCCTAAGCAAAAAACCCTCAGCAGCAAAGGCGTCCCCTTGAAGCCGAAACAGCTCCGATACCAAATGTAGGTTTTAACCCTGAACATAAATTATCTACACACGAATCTTATAACAGAAAATAAACAATAGTGAGAGCATACAACATAAAATAGATAAACACATAGATATTCCCCTGGATCCCAAATCAGAATGACCAACTTGATTTTTCATTATATTCCTTTTGGTGTTACAACACATATATATACATGCTGAAGCATACATAAACCCCAATCCATTAGCCCTAGATTAGAACATAAATGTAGTTCCCTTGACTGGATCTACAAAATACCAGGGGTCGAAAACCATCGTACCCCAAAACCATGTGCAAACTCATGCACAAAACATGGGTGGGTCCGCATATGAGTGGGACCGCATACCAAAATTTTTTTCACATAACACATACCGTGGCGCTAATCGTGGAAGGAATATAACACATACCCAACATTCTCCCACTTGTTGTTTTCTTTCCATAGGGGGCCACAGGAGAGCTTAGTCATTGGGCCAATTCTTCAACACCCATTGTTTCTCTACACCAAGAGAACTTCTGAGTTATAACAGACTTCGTTAATGCATCTGCAACATTCTTCAAAGTGTCCACCTTTACCAGCAACACCCTTTTAGCTTCAACCATATCTCTAACAAAGTGATATTGAACATCAATGTGCTTCGTCTTTGAATGATAAGCAAGGTTCTTAGCCAAGAAAATTGCACTTTGGCTATCACAGTCTATCCTTATAGCTTGTTGTACCAACCCCATACTTGAACACAATCTCCGCAACCAAACTGCTTCCTTGCTTGCATGAGTGGCTGCTATGTATTCTGCCTCTGTAGTTGAAAGCGCCACTACAGACTGTCTTTTACTCATCCAACTGACTGCACCTCCAAATAGGCTAAACACATACCCACTTGTAGATCTTCTTTGGTCCAGATCTCTAGCCTAGTCTGCATCAACAAAACCACGAATGTCCAACATTCTTTCCAATCCTAGTCTTCCCTGGTAGCACAAGCCATAATCACTAGTGCCATGTAAATATCTGAAAACCCGCTTCACTGCTGTCCAATGCTCCTTCCCTGGGTTTGACATAAACCTGCTCAATACTCCCACCGCATCTGCAATGTCTGGTCTAGTACATACCATTGCATACATCAGGCTACCCACTGCACTTGCATATGGAACACGGGACATATACTCCTCTTCTTCTTGTGTCTTGGGACATTGTTCAACAGACAGCTTTACACCTACAGGAATAGGAACATTCACCGGTTTACTATCCTGCATATTGAACCTCTGTAATATAGTCTCGACATACTTCCTCTGGTTTAACCAGAGCTTCCTCTTTGCCCGATCTCTCTTAATTTCCATGCCCAAAATATAGTTTGCAGCACCAAGATCCTTCATGTCGAATTTGGAGAACAGTTGTGTCTTCAAATCTTGGATAATTTCTTTGTCATTTCCAATCAACAACATATCATCCACATACAAGACCAAATAAATAACACGGTCACCAATTAATTTAAAATAAACACAGTGATCCTCCTTGCTTCTAGTGAAGCCAAGTCCCCGTATATAGGTATCAAATTTCCGATACCACATCCTTGGTGACTGTTTTAACCCATACAGAGACTTCTTCAACCTGCACACCAGTTCTTTCTTACCCTTCACCATAAAGCCTTCAGGTTGCTTCATGTAGATCTCCTCTTCTAGATCCCCGTGAAGAAATGTTGTCTTCACATTCATCTGTTCTATCTCAAAATCAAATGCAGCAGCAACAGATAAAAGTAATCTAATAGAAGTAACTTTGGCAACAGGAGAAAAAATATCACCAAAATCAATTCCCGACACCTGGGAATAACCTTTTGCTACCAACCGAGCTTTGTATTTATCCACCTTGCCTTCTACATTCATCTTCTTCTTAAACACCCATTTTCTCCCAATGGGCTTCCTTCCAGCCGGCAACTCCACCAGATCCCATGCATCGTTTTTGTGCAAGGATGCCATTTCATCAACCATGGCCTCCTTCCGGAGTTTTCCATCCTCTGAATCTACTGCCTCCCTGACAGTTCTGGGTTCATCATCAGTTATAGTTAAGGAAAAACCTGAACAGAAAGCATATGGACTATACCTTTCTGGTTGCCTTCTTTCCCGAACTGATCTTCTCAAAGCTGGAGTTTGTGGCTCTTCATCTTCTGAGTCTTCTTCTATTGTAGAGTTTGATTCATCCTCCTTTAGCTCAAACTCTATCTTCTCAGGTTTCTTTGGTAGAACTTCATGTTTAACAATATATTTCTCTTCTCTAAACACCACATCTCGGTTGTACACAACCTTCCTTGTTTCTGGGTTCCAAAGCTTGTAACCCTTTAAACCATCCTTATACCCAATAAAGATGCACCTTTAAGATTTATTATCCAACTTGGTCCTTTTCTCCTTTGGAACATGTACATATGCATCACATCCAAATACCCTTAGATGTGAAAGAGAGGGTTTCTTACCAGTCCATACCTCATGTGGAGTCTTATCCTCCAATGCCGATGAAGGTGATTTATTAACTAAGTAACATGCAGTCTCCACTGCCTCTGCCCAGAATTCTTGTCCTAACCCGGTACCACTGAGCATGCTTCTTGCCTTTTCCATCAGTGTTCTGTTCATTCTTTCCGCAACTCCATTTTGCTGAGGTGTGTATGGAGTAGTCTTCTGCCGTGCTATACCACACTTCTTACAGAACTCTTCAAATTCCTTCTTGCAGAACTCCCCACCATTATCTGTCCTTAGCGCCTTTATCTTCTTCTCTGTCTGGTTTTCCACCAGAGCCTTAAATTCTTTAAATTTGTCAAAGACTTCAGATTTCTTCCTCAAGAAATATATCCATGTATTCCTTGAGAAGTCATCTATGAATGAAACATAGTACACATACTTTCCCAATGATGGAACTGACACAGGCCCAAACACATCACTGTGCACAAGTTCTAATATCTTGTTTGCCCTCTTAGCACCAGAAGGAAAACTCACCTGATTCTGCTTCCCATATACACAATGTTCACAGAAATCGAAATCCAGAGAACAATCAGACATACCTTCTACCATACCAACTCTATGCAATATCCGAAGGCCCTTCTCTCCAATATGTCCAAGCCTTTGATGCCATAGCATTTTCTTTTCTCCAAAGACAGATAGACTTTCCGTCCCACTTTCAGGAACCACAGAACTGTTACACCCATCAATAACAGTGCTACCTTGTAGCTTGTACAGAATTCCAGTGCGAACTCCCCTCATTAATACCAGTGCTCCCCGAACCATCTTGCAGGCATCTTTCTGGAACACTGTTTTTACACCTGCATCATCCATCTTGCTTACAGAAATCAGATTTCTGGCCAATGCAAGAATATGCAGAACACCAGGAAGTGTTATAATCCTCCCACCTTGCAGCTTCAGCTTGACCTTTCCACGTCCGACGATTCTGGCCTTCCTATCATCCCCTAGGAAGACATCACCACCATCATATTTCTCATACTCGCAGAACCACTCCCTATGGGGAGTGAAGTGAAAGGATGCACCTGAGTCAATCAACCATGATTCATGATCTACATGTGTATTTGAAGAAGAAGCCAAATACACATCCCCACCTTCATCTGAGGTGGTTTTTGCCTCTGCAGAAGGAGCTTCATCAGATCCCTCTCCTTTCTCAGGAGCTTTAGATCTGCATTCCTTTTTTTAGTGTCCTTCCTTTCCGCATTTCCAACACACCTTTACAAACTTTCCAGGAGATTTAGATCTCCCTCTAGATTTAGATCTCCCACTTGAAACCTTATTCTTGTTTCTGTTCTGGGACCTTCCTCGTACATATAAGGCATCTCCATTCTGGCCCTCCATAGTTCTCCGTCTCATTTACTCCAACGGCAAGGTTGAGACAATGTCATCAAAATTCAAGGTAGTTGTATTGCTACCTATTGCAATAACCAGACTGTCCCACGAGTCTGGTAGTGAGAACACCAAACTGATGCACTTATCTTCATCTGAGATTTTAATATCAACAGATGACAACTGACTTACCACAGTATTGAAGTCGTTCAGATGCTCTGTCACCGAGTCTCCATCCTTCATCCTCAGGTTATACAACTTTTTTCACAGGAACAATTTATTCACCAGAGACTTAGATTGGTACAAAGTCCCAAGTTTTTCCCACAAATTCTTCACCGTAGCTTCCCCAGATACATTCAACAATACTGAATCTGAGACACACAACCGTATTGTGCTTTTAGCTTTTCGATCCAGTTTCTTCCAGTCTTCATCTGACATTGCCGTTGGTTTAGTACCTGGATCTATCACGATCCACTGATCTTTATCCACCAACATCCTCCATCTTGAGCTTCCAAAACTCAAAACTCTGACCATTAAATTTCTCAATCTCTATCTTTCCGCTGCTTGCCATCTTCTTTCACCACAAGAATCAATTCCGCAGATCTCCCACTGAACAGGGTCTACCTCAAGCCCAGGCAAAAAACCCTCAGCAGCAAAGGCGTCCCCTTGAAGCCGAAACAGCTCCGATACCAAATGTAGGTTTTAACCCTGAACATATATTATCTACAAACAAATATTATAATAGAAAATAAACAATAGGGAGAGCATAAAACATAAAACAGATAAACACAGAGATTTTCCCCTGGATCCCAAATCGGGACGACCAACTTGATTTTTCATTATATTCCTTTTAGTGTTACAACACATATATATACATGCCGAAGCATACATAAACCCAAATCCATTAACCTTGGATTAGAACATAACCGTAGTTCCCTTGACTGGATCTACAAAATACCAGGGGTCGAAAACTATCGTACCCCAAAACCATGTGAAAACTCATGCACAAAACATGGGTGGGTTCGAATATGAGTGGGACCGCATACCAAATTTTTTTCCACATAACACATACCATGGCTCTAATCGTGGAAGGAATATAACACATATGCAACATTCTCCCACTTGTTGTTTTCTTTCCATATGGGGCCACAGGAGAGCTTAGTGATTGGGCCAATTCTTCAACACCCATTGTTTCTCTACACTGAGAGAACTTCTGAGTGCTCACAGACTTCGTTAATGCATCTGCAACATTATTCAAAGTGTCCACCTTTACCAGCAACACCGTTTTAGCTTCAACCATATCTCTAACAAAGTGATATTGAACATCAATGTGCTTCGTGTTTGAATGATAAGCAGGGTTCTTAGCCAAGAAAATTGCACTTTGGCTATCACAGTCTATCCTTATAGCTTGTTGTACCAACCCCATACTTGAACATAATCTCTGCAACCAAACTGCATCCTTGCTTGCATGAGTGGCTGCTATGTATTCTGCCTCTGTAGTTGAAAGCGCCACTACAGACTGTCTTTTACTCATCCAACTCACTGCGCCTCCAAATAGGCTAAACACATACCCACTTGTAGATCTTCTTTGGTCCAGATCTCCAGCCCAGCCTGCATCAACAAAACCACAAATTTCCAACATTATTTCCAATCCTAGTCTGCCCTGGTAGCACAAGCCATATTCCTGCTGTCCAATGCTCCTTCCCTGGGTTTGACATAAACCTGCTCAATACTCCCACTGCATGTGCAATGTCTGGTCCAGTACAGACCATTGCATACATCAGGCTACCCACTGCACTTGCATATGGAACACGGGACATATCCTCCTCTTCTTCTTGTGTCTTGGGACACTGTTTAGCAGACAGCTTTGCACCTACAGGAATAGGAACACTCACCGGTTTACTATCCTGCATATTGGACCTCTGCAATATAGTCTTGACATACTTCCTCTGGTTTAACTAGAGCTTCCTCTTTGCCCGATCTCTCTTAATTTCCATGCCCAAAATATAGTTTGCAGCACCAAGATCCTTCATGTCGAATTTGGAGAACAGTTGGGTCTTCAAATCTTGGATAATTTCTTTGTCATTTCCAATCAAGAACATATCATCCACATACAAGACCAAATAAATAACACGGTCACCAATTAATTTAAAATAAACACAGTGATCCTCCTTGCTTCTGGTGAAGCCAAGTCCCCGTATATAGGTATCAAATTTCTGATACGACATCCTTGGTGACCGTTTTAACCCATACAGAGACTTCTTCAACCTGCATACTAGTTCTTTCTTACCCTTCACCATAAAGCCTTCAGGTTGCTTCATGTAGATCTCCTCTTCTAGATCCCCGTGAAGAAATGTTGTCTTCACATCCATCTGTTCTATTTCAAAATCAAATGTAGCAGCAACAGATAGAAGTACTCTAATAGAAGTAACCTTGGCAACAGGAGAAAAAATATCACCAAAATCAATTCCCGGCACCTGGGAATAACCTTTTGCTACCAACAGAGATTTGTATTTCTCCACCTTTCCTTCTACATTCATCTTCTTTTTAAACACCCATTTGCTCCCAATGGGCTTCCTTCCAGCCGGCAACTCCATCAGATCCCATGCATCGTTTTTGTGCAACGATTCCATTTCATCAACCATGGCCTCCTTCCAGAGTTTTCCATCCTCTGAATATACTGCCTCCCTGACAGTTCTGGGTTCTTCATCAGTTATAGTTAAGGCAAAACCTAAACAGAAAGCAGATGGACTATACCTATCTGGTTGCCTTCTATCCCAAACTGATCTTCTCAAAGCTGGAGTTTGTGGCTCTTCGTCTTCTGAGTCTTCTTCTGTTGTAGAGTCTGATTCATCCTCCTTCAGCTCAAACTCTATCTTCTCAGGTTCCCTAGGTAGGAATTCATGTTTAAAAACATCTTTCAATTCTCTAAACACCACATCTCAGCTGTACA
>CM076575.1:788308494-788482337 GCA_034641835.2 Pinus albicaulis | reverse complement strand
GTCCGGACCTTAAGACAGCTCCTTTTCCGTTTGGAATAGTGGCTTCGACTGGATATGATGGGACCAGTTTCCCGATAAAGAATAGAAATGGGTGAATGAGTAATAATAAGTGGTATTGGATGGAATATTTAATCTATAAACAGCAAATATAAATGACTATTATATCCCGGGAAGTTTCTATTCTTAAGTGCAACGTTTGATGATCAATGTTTGTCAATAGGCATATAGATGACACTATTCAATAAACAAAGATATTCATTTAAATAAATAATTACTTCATTCAATTAGTTGAATGAAGTAATCGATAAAATATTATTACACTTATCTCAATTTATATCATTGACATATATATGATTGGAAAGAAAAGCATTACCAAACATCCAATAGTGGAAGGAATACGAACACTAAGTAAAACACATACATATATCCAATGATAAGAAAAGTAATCAATCAACAATTTATATAAAAAGAATGGATTCAGACATAGATAATAGTACCATATGAGCTGCAAGTCATTCCCCAATATCAATCGCTATTTGAGATTCTTCTTTCAACGCAAAAATACTTTCACACAAAGACAGTAGTGCACATTTGTATAAAAGCTTTCTTATCAAAATTAGAATAATTGGTCGAGTTTTATAAAAAAATACACCCGAAGTACAGTAGTGTAACTTCAGATTTTAAGTCATATACAAAACTTTACGACCCTTTCTAAATGCATGAAAGGGTCTATAAATACTAATTCTATCTAAATATCTATGAAACTGAAAATCCTACTTAATTGGTATCATACGATCTTGAATATCTTCCATCATGGCAATCTGGCAGTCGGCGGTATGAATCATCATTTAGGCTGTTCATCTCTAATTCTGAGCTGGCAAATTGCAAGCATCGGCTCCGCTTCTGGTGGTCGGTTAAGGCGCGAATTGAGTTGGGCATCATAGGTGGCGTCCTGCATTTCAGGAATGATGCATCCGATTGCATCTGAGAGGAATTTGAGGGCGGCTCTCTGGCTGTAAGGTTTGACTAAGAACATCCAATAGGTGTCCCATGTCAAACTGTTAATTCCTGCAATTAATCTGCCAGTTTTCTCCAGCTCTGAGTAACATGACTGCTCCAATGTTTTCGCTGATGTCAATTTACCTGGAGTACATTGGGAAATCATGTTAGATAAGTAGAGAGTGTCATTAATCAATTCAACCAAATTACTTGTGGTTAATTTGCATCTGGAAACTTCCCTCTCTGCTTTGTTTAACTGAGATTGCCATTCTATAAATAATATCTCTTTATGTGATTCTAGGATCTTTGGCAATTTAGCTCACTGTCCTTCCTCAGTACTTTTCCACTCAAGATAATTGGTCACTGTTTCATCGGCCTGCTCGAAGTCTGCTATAGCATCAGCTGATTTATTACTTAGAGATGTTGTTAAGTCACATAAAGGTTCTGCCTGGGCGATTTGTTGACATAACAACTTTATCTGTGTTAATAATGCTTTGTTTATTTGTACCGCCTCTGCCCTGAATTCAGCTACCTGTGGAAGATTCTTTGTTTTCTCAAGCTGGGCTGATAGTTGAGAAATCTGCTCATCTTTTATCTTCAGCATTTGTTCATTTGCTGTCTTGAGTTGTGCTAATGCCTCTGATAACTCTTTTTGCTTCTGGACTGCACTCTGATCAATTCTCTGCTTTTCTTCCTGCAATTGTTGAGTTAATTGATTATTGGTTTGCTGTTGTGTTAACAATTGCAGTTCTGCTTGCTCTGCCTTCTGCCGTGCTTCTGATAGTTGCGCTTGTAATAAGAAAATATCCTAGTCTTTTGTTTTTAATAAAAGACTCACCTCCGATGCCTTATCTATTGTTGCTGCCGAATAGGCTCCAGCAAATTGTGATAGTTTTGTTAGGTCCTCAGAGGGGTCAAATTCCTCCTTCCAAACTACATTGCCCGTCACTGTTAATTCTGGAAACAGGGAAGGCTGATCAGTCCTTTTCCTCTTCCTTTGTCGTTTTACCACAGCTTTATGTTTCGGGCTATAGAAGACATCCAAGGGGGGAATTTCTTCTATTTGCAAAATAACTTGGTCGGAGGGGTCCTTTGGAATTATCTCTTTTCCTTTAGAACTGGGTAGGCCGCTGGTTTCACCTGGAATCTGTTTTGAAACGTTCTCCTGTATGTCTGCTACTCTTGATGTTTGGGCTTCCTTTGATCCTTCAGGATTGTTGATAATTGAATCGAATTGCTGCCATTCCTGGAGCAATTCGGGGTCAATTTGAGTATCTTGATTTATTTTTATGGTGCTCTGTTCCTGTTCTCTCGTCTGGGTTTTCGCTTGCACTTTCTCCTGTCCATTTGTCACAACCAGAGGTTCCTTAGTATGTCGTTGTTCTGGCTCGCTTGATCCTGCTGCTGGGCTTGTTGCTAACAGATCTAGGGGCAGAGTTTGCAACCTCTGTGCTCTAAGTCTGTCGAATTCAACTAATCCTTCATCTTGATATTTCATCCTGGCCAGCGATCTAACTTGGGACATTGACTCGGCTGTGGAGAACAGGTCATCAAACATATCTTCTTTATGATCAAACTTTGCCAATTTGGCCTGTTCAAGGGCATTATAGGCAACTTTGTCGGGATCAAATTGCCTATTAGGGAGAGTTGCTAGAGTTAATGATTTCATCTTTATAGCTTCTTTCTCTGCATGTTTGAGATCATTCAAAGTGTAGACACCACATCTAAGAGGAAAAGAGGGCCAGACTTGCTTCTTATTTCTCTTTAGAGTTTGTGTAACGCCCTCGGAAATAATCTGATAGGCTATCTCCCTTGCCAGCAGTTTATCAGGTATGTACAGAGGAAGAACATGAGGCTTGGCTTGGCTACCAAAAATTCTTATATAAGTAAATTTTTCCTCTGCAAACCATCTCCCTAAGCCAGTTAAATCAATCCCTGCTTGGTAGGAAATCTTGGGAGCAGGTTTATCAAAAATAGAGTAATGAATGGGTAACATGAAGCCATTACAGATTTGGTATAAATGATGCCTATGGGAGGTTTTCCACAATTTATGATAGTATATGTGAATAGGCATGGGCTCTTTTGGAGTCCACCTCCAGCCGAGCACGGGAAATTCAGAATTAAAACACAGGGTGTCCAGGATATAAGCACTATAGTAAAATGGGGAAATAAACCTTTTAGAAATGCGAGTCTTGCCTCTGAAATCAAGAACTGCGGTGGCTAATTTGTCAGACAGTATAGTTCCCCAATCCATAATTTCACTATTGCATGCTGCCTCCATTAAAGGAACCATTTCTATAGTGAAATTAGAGGAATCATGTAAACCCCATAATCTACACATCATTATTCCAGCATAGCAGTAAGGAGAACATAGGGAATCAACAGAATACATACCGGAAGACTTATGCTTGTGTTTTGCCGGATTCTGCCTCCAATTTCGAATGGGTTCGGATTCAGTTTCGTTCTCACTTCGGAATTTCTCCAGAAATGCTTTGTTGTACTTCTTCTCAGGCTCAGGCAAATGATACATCTGCCTCAAATCATTAGCTTGGAATGAACCGAAGACTCTCCCATCTATGGTGCAGAAGGTTCTGTCCGTGATTGGGAGTTCCTCAATTGCCCACCTTACTACATCCGTGTATGGGAGAATTTGTTCCCGAGCTGCTATCTGATGAAGGAAAGAGTCAGCTAAGTCCTTTAAAGTACCTTCAGATTTCTGAGTGGTATCGACTGTGGCTTCTACTGTTGTTGCTTCGGGTTCTTCAGCTTCTATCAAATTATAGGTACTTTGCCAAGAAGTTTTGCCAAGACCAGAACATGTAGTATCGGATATCAATCCTTTCTTTTTGTTTCCCTGATCAGTGATGGCTTGCTCTATAACTGGCGAGGCGGAAGCGTTTGCAGTTTTCTTCGACTTCTTCCCCATTTTGCTTGTATCTATCAGCTTAGAATTCTGCACAGGAGAAAAATGAGCGTAACGCAGAGAATTGATAGTAAAAACCAAACACGGGGGAAATATATTGCGTGATGAAGAATTAACTTAATGATGCCATGGATTCAATCTGAAAAAGATTTTAAACTTAATATTTCATTAAATGGCCGCAAAAACCCGTCAATCATTTAAATATCCATCACGTCATTTATTGTTGAAATGATTTGTTTAATCGTGCCTTGGTCGTTTTGGCAGTTGAGCGCAGGTGAATCTTCATTATAAAGATAAGGCTTTTAATACGAATTAATCGTAATATCCCCGTTTTAACAGCTTTTTCGAAGTTTGTGCTTTGGCTTTTATCGCATCGCATCGGGAAGAAACGACGCTTTTCTTAGGTTAGCATCTCTTAGAATCTACGATCGCCGATAGCGATATCGCATCGCATCGGGAGCATTGACCGGGGCTCTTTGTTAAAGCATGCATGTATTGCCGATCGCCGATTGCGTGTTATCGCATCGGTGCCAACCAATGTTTCCATCAGTTCTGTCTCCTCTGTCATTGCGATATGCGATCTTGCGATCGCTTTATCGCAATGATAAAAGATTTAATTGTTTATATCCCAAGGTCATTATTGGTTTGTATATGGAAAAGGTTTTTTGAAATGTTCTTTATTTCATGTTCGGACCTTTTCAAAATAATACAAAATTGATACCAATTAAAAAGTAAAAGGGTCCCATTTCATATTATGGTATTATGAATAAAAATTATATGAAATGGGGGGTTGTTGTAGAGGACAACAATTGGCGATTCGCTGGAAGAAACAGTTATCTCTGAAAAGTATGAAAATACTTAAACTTTTTTAAAATAGAGTTTTAATCAAAAAAGAAAATTCTAATATAACTAAGTATATATGCATTCCGAATAATATGAAACTATTTCTTGCTAATTTCTTCTCTTTGTTTAAAATTAGATACATTCTAAGTTTTTAATAGGCCTTTATTGGTTTATAATGATAAAACATAAAACCTTTCCAAAGCAGCTTTTTGATTAACTCATCTGTCATAGGTAGAGCCTCTGCTGCCAGCAAACGTTCATAGTTTCGACAGGGATACCTTTTAACCATGTTATTGTCCATTATCCCATCCATTTGAGAGTATGATTAACAAAATGAATTCAAAATATGCTTTCATATTTTGTATTTCCTTTTACTTTTTCTGTTATTCTTAAGATAAAAAGCCATTGTCCTGGTTTGGTGGCCAGCTGTTTGACAATGCCATTCACTAGTAGTAATCTAACCGAACAAGTTGGCTCGTGATGAGACCCCTTGTCTTATAATTCTAAGCCATTACCCTGTTTTGGTATGCAGTATTGGTAATGTCGGTTAAACTATTTCCCTATGATCATGGTAAGCAGGCTTGTAATAAGACCTCTTATCTTTTATATCAAAAATTTTTAGAATTACACTCTGAGTAATCATAAACTTTGGTGAATGGGATGGACAATTTTCTCCTTAAGAGCAAATGGATGACAGGGTAAGAGTTGAAGATGCTGAAATTGGATTAGTTTCTGTTTTGATATTGATAACCTTTTAGTTGACCAATTTAAAAACATAAAATGATTTTCAATACTTCTAAACTTTAAGAAAAGTTGGCAAAAATTGAAGGGTGGCTTCAGAATGCAATTATACCTAGTTTCCTAGAAATTGTTCATCTTGTTCAAGACTTCTATTTATTTAAAAGTAAATATCAACAGTTCTTTCTTTTGAGCAACTTTTAAATACAGCAAAGGTCAAAATAGGAGATACCTTACAACTTTATTTCCTAATGATCCTAAAAAAATTAAATCCTACTTTAGAACTAAAGGAGAAGGAAATACCTTCTCAATTGAAGAATTTCTTTAAGATGAGGCCATTAACAGGAAGAGAATCCTTCTTTCCTGTTAGATCTTGTAACATGAATGTCGAATGGCCTATCTTCTCACTGATCTGAAATGGTCCAAGCCACATCTTTTGGAACTTGGTATGTTTACCTTTATCCTCATGGGCTTTATCCCATTTCAGAACTAGATCACCAACCTGCAATTGTTTAGAACTAGATGAAGCTGAATCAAATGATTTTTTTATTATCTGCTGATGTTTTGCGTGAGTAATTTTAGCCTTTTCTCTTTCTTCTTCTAATTTTAAAATTTGATCATGTCTAAGTTGGATAGAAGAAGAGGGGCTTTCTTCAATAAACTGTACTAAGGCTAGAGAAGGAAGTGCTAGATTGGTTGGTAGTATTGCTTCTTTCCCATATACAAGATTGAATGGAGAAGTACCTATGGAGGCCTTCTGTGTTATTCTATCTGCTCATAGTGCGAATATTAAAGATTTATGCCAATTTTTATGATTCTGTTCAATGGTTCGCTTAATTATTTTAAGGAGATTTTTATTGGTAGATTCTGCTAGACCATTACCCTGGGGATAATAATTTGCAGAATATTTTAGTTTAAAACCTCTTTTAATAGAAAACTCAAACATGGCATTACCAGAGAAATAAGATGCATTATCAAAAACAAGAGCATTCGGGACACCAAACCTGGTAATGATGAATTGATCTATAAATTCTATAATTCCTTCAGAGTTTGTTGTTTTTAACGGAATTGCTTCAACCCACTTGGTGAAGTAATCAATAGCAGTAAGGATATACTTATGCTGTTTAGAAGACTGAGGAGAAATTTCCCCAACGATATCTAATCCCCATTGTTCAAAAGGTTGCTCAATGTTGACTGGTTGCAAAGGGCAAGCTGCTTTTCTTTGTCTTCCACTGGAGGTTTGACAACTTTGACATTTCCTTACATATTCGTGAGTATCTCTGAATAAAGTGGGCCAATAATATCCAACATGAATGATTTTGTGAGCTGTTGTGTCAGCTCCAAAATGTCCTCCAGCTGGTCCATCATGTAGCTCCTGCAAAACCTTTTGTGCTTCAGGTTTTTCTAGGCATCTTAATAAAACTGAATCATAGTTTTGTTTAAAAAGTACATCATCAATGATTATGAATTTTTTTGCTTTTAATCTAATGGCTCGTTTGTTTTTATAAGAGAGATTAGGAGGTGCATATCCATTTTTCAAATAAAAGATTAAATCTGCATATTGAGATTCAGAATTGGTAATAATTATCTGATTGATTTCTTCCATATGTTCTGTATCACCTGATTCTGGAATGTTGGATGCTCCTGCTAACAATCTGCAAAAACCTTGACCCCTCACAATCTTTGCTGGCTTGATTTCCAAGTCATACTCTTGAAGTGCTGTAACCCAATTGGCCCCTTTTTCACCTAATTCCCTTTGGATCAGTAATTGTCTTACTGCAGAAAAAGGAACTATCACCTTTGTATGAGCTTTTAAAAGGAATGGCCTATAGTGTTTAATGGCTTTGTATACAACAAAGGCTTGTTTTTCAACTTCGGAGTAATTTAGTTCTGCACCCTGGAAATTTGAACTAAAAAATGAAATCGGTGCTTCAAGGTCATGATCATTAATCTGAGTGAGTACTGCTGCATAAGATGAATTGGATGCGATAGTATACAATGTGAAATGATTAGAAAAATTAGGAGTGTTTAGAGCGGGGGCATTGATTATTGATTGTTTGATTAAATCAAATGCTTCTTTTTCCACAGATCCCCATTTAAACACTGAATTTTTCTTAATCATGCTTTGTAATGGTAAAATGATCTGAGAAAAATCAAGAACAAATCTTTTGACAAAGTTGATCTGACCTAAAAAAGACTGCATGGATTTTTTGTTATGAGGAAATGGGATTTCAGAAATTTCTTTAATCCTGTCAGGATCAATATAAATACCATCTTTGGAAACAATAAAACCCAGGAGCTTACCTTGATCAAGAGCAAAGAAAGATTTTTTAGGATTGAGTGAGATACCATATCTTTTGCAGCGTTGAAAAATTTGATTTAAGTCGCACAAATGATTGGATCTCCTTTTAGAAAATACAGTAATATCATCTAGATAGACAACTACTGTTTTATTAATCAATCCTTTGAAAGCGATATCCATTGCTCTTTGGAATGTGGCCCCTGCATTAATAAGTCCGAAAGGCATTTTCTGATAAGCATAAGTTCCCCATTTTGTTTTGAATGCAGTTTTAAGTCTGTCATCAGGATGAACCAAAACTTGGTTATATCCTGAAAAACCATCTAAAAAGGACATTAATTCAGAGCCTGCTACTGATTGGAGTACCTGCTCCATAGTAGGTAATGGGAAGTTATCTTTAAGGCTTGCTTTATTCAGATTTCTGAAATCTATACAAATCCTAATGTCGCCATTTTTCTTTCTGACCGGCACCATATTAGAGACCCAGTTTGAGTGTCGAACGGGAAAAATGATCTTAGCTTTCAAGAGTTTATTGAGTTCTGATTTTATTTGACTCTCTAAGTTTGGATGTATTTTTCTTAATTTCTGCTGAACTGGTTTCTGATTGGGAAGCATTGGAATGGTATGCTGGATAATAGTTGTATCATACATCTTTAGATCATCATATTTCCAAGCAAAAACATGTTTATGTTTCTTTAAAAGTTTAATGAATGCTTCTTTTTCTTCTACAGAAAGTCCTAATCCTAGATTAACGTTTTGAGGATTTTGTTCAGTGCCAAGGTTTATCAATTCAAATCTTACAGTAGAGCTTTGGAGCTTTGGATTAGTTACAGGTTTAAATCTGTCTTTAATATCATAAAGATCCTCAAGCTTCACCACAGGCTTTGGAATCGAATTTTCTTCGGATTTACCTCTCATTTGAAGATCATGTTCGCTTTCCTCAATGATCTGATCATCATAGGACTTTTCTGAAGTTAAAAATTGTAAAATGTCTTCATCGTGATTAAACACTCTCCAATTAGTGACATTGTCAGGAATTGATGGCCTAAAAAGTAATTCTATTGAAAATATATCTGGGCTATAATCTTCGGAGGGTATGAGTCTGGAGGCAACATTGGCTAGCAAGTCTGCTGCTGAATTTTGAGACCTAGGGATAGAAGAAATATTGAATGCAGAAAAGTGCGTGGTGAGTTCCTGTACTAGCGATTGATAATGTTTGAGGTGATTTGAAAGACAGTGAATTGTATTTCTCACCTGTTTGACAATAATTTCAGAATCGCCAAATACCTTCAAATATTGCACTTTAAGGCCAATTGCTTTATACAGACCTTGGATTAAGGCTTCATACTCGGCTGTATTGTTTGTGCATTCAAATTCTAACCTACAGGACAGCATTGTTTTTTCTCCTTGCGGGCTAACCAAGATACACCCTGCTCCTAAACCTTCGTTAGATTTAGAGCCGTCAAAATATAAAGACCAAAATAAAGAAGTATTAACAATCTTATTTACAGTTTCCCCAGTATCACTAAAACATCTTGACCTATCAGTTTGTGAATAGTTTTCAATCTGTGATGTTAAACTGTTTACTGAGAAAGGGGATGGTTGGGCAGTGAGATTTCCAAAAAATGAATCTGATGAATAATTTCTCAAGATGTTGTTATTAAATGCAATTGGTTGATTTTCCTGTTCAAAATCTGTTACAGTATGGGTCATGTGTTTCTCTCGATTGATTTTTATTTGATTTGGCTTTCCCTTATAGGGTAACCACATGTGAGACCAATCGGTAGAAATATACCCATGGAGCTTTTCAGACCAATCCCTACTCAAAATCAAACCATAAAATTCAGGTATATCATCTATCAAGATATCAATTCGTTGAACTACCCGTGGATCAGCTGCTAACCTGATAGTTACAGAGTTAATCTCTCCTAAAACCTGGACCTTGGTTCTGTCTAACTGTACAATGTGTATGGAAGACTTTTGGGGTTCTATGTTCAGCTTGGAACAAACTGAAGCTGGCATTATATTGGATGATGCCCCTGAGTCAATCAAACAATTGTGTAGGTTTCTGTTATAGATCTCAAAAGTCAAAAGGAAGGGTGGAGTATGAGAATTTGATCTATCCCCAATCAGGACTGAATCAGTAGCTTCTATCATTCCAGAAGGTGGTTGACCAGAATCATTTGCAGCTTTAGCACCGGGAAGAGGTGAACAGGGAACAGCATTCAATTCTTTGAGAAGCAATTTCTGCTGATGTTTTAATTTGCTAAGTTCAAACATAGTAATGTTTGCCTTAGTTTTCTTCATATCATCAACAATATTGTAATCCATTGAATCGGATACTACTAATGTTTTGGATGTTGAAGGAGTACTTGAAGTTGAAGGTAGGTTTTGGGGGACTACTGCAGGTGATTTCTTTGTAGGTACTTTTTCCTTTGTTGTAGTAGCACCTGCACTCCGTTTCTTTGAAGTTGTCTGAACAGGTTCGGAAGTACCTTTACTCCTAGTAGAGACAGGTAAAGCTTCTTCATCATTATCTGTATCGGAGTTGGGCAGTATAAAATCCCACATGCCATGGCATTCAACAACTTCTTCATCATCATCAGTTGGTGAGATTGTTTCCTCTTCTTCTTCTTGATCTGAATCTGCATAAGATATGATATTTGGTGGTTTTGATTCGGTTTTCTTATAGTTCTTAAAGGGCCTTTTGGTTGAAGTTTCAGTGACTTGTTTCTTGATTTCAATCATTTCATTTGACATAGTCTTGAGGACCTTTTGGAGGCCTTCCATATCATATGGATCTTTCGAGATTTTCTTCTTTGAGTCTTCTTTGAATGAAACTTTTTTGTTTTTTCTTTCCTCAAGAGCTGCTTTCTTTTCTAGAGCATTAATACGTTTTTCCACAGCAAGTGCTTCTTTCATGTTTTCAGCAAGTGTTGGTTTTGCGGCCCTGTCTACAAAAATAGCTATATTGGCAGGTAGGGCAGTAATATACCACTCACTTCTGATTTGTTCACTTGGTTTGGAAGTCGTTGGGATTTTATTCAAAAGTTTATTGAAACGTGCATTAAATTCTTTAATGGGTTCCCTATGCTCTATCCTAAGATTGGAGAGATCATTTATTAGTGTAGCTAAAGATCTATCGTCTCCATACTTAGTGAGAAACTGTTCTTGGCAAATGTCCCAACTGGTAATAGAATCAGAAGGCAGGGAAAAATACCAGGATCCTACTGATCCTTGCAATGTATAAGGAAAAAGCCTAACAACGACATCTTGCTCAGTTACTCCCTTCAAATTAACTGCTAACATGAAGTTATTGATATGCTCCTCAGCTTGGGTTCCATTTTCTGGATTAAACTTGGGTAGCCATTTTTCAGGAGCATCTGGTAATGCATGTAATGGTGCGGGCATATTGACTGCACCAGGTCTGGTCCATGGATCTGCCATTGTAATACCAGTGGTGGATGATACTGTTGTTGAAATTCCAGATGTTTGGGAAGGAATTGATGTTGAGGAGTGAGCAGTTTGAGATGTTGAAGTTGCAAGTTCCTGGTGAACAACAATATGTAATGAGGGAGTGGATGGTTGACTTCGCACCGGGGAAGATGAGATGGAGGATGTGGATGAAAGTGCTTCACTGTCAGAATTTTCAGTGTTTTTCTTTGCCCTTTTTCTTTTAGGTAAAGGGAATTCAGTAGGTTCAATACCGAGCTTTTCACTCTGAAGTCTAGTGAGAGGGTGAGGTAGATTGAATTGCGAAGTCTCACTGCTATGAGATAGCTCAGATTTCTGTGGTGAAATCGAGAAACTCTGAAGTTTATGGATGAGAGACTGAACTTCAGGAGATTCAAGACTTAATTGTTCTGAAGTATGGTGGGTTTGAGCAGTGATAGTGGATACCTCTTCTTCTTGCTTGGATGCTGAAGAATCAACATGCAATTGGGAAGTACGAGGTGATGCGGAGGGAGAATTACTCTTAGAATGGTTTGCAGACTTAGGTTTGCTTTCCATTCACAGTTGAGGCCCTCCTTCTAGCGCCAAAAATTTTGATGCCTCGAAAATCGCTGCAACAACATTGGGGGATAACCACCCGGTCCGGACCTTAAGACAGCTCCTTTTCCGTTTGGAATAGTGGCTCCGACTGGATATGATGGGACCAGTTTCCCGATAAAGAATAGAAATGGGTGAATGAGTAATAATAAGTGGTATTGGATGGAGTATTTAATCTATAAACAACAAATATAAATGACTATTATATCCCGGGAAGTTTCTATTCTTAAGTGCAACGTTTGATGATCAATGTTTGTCAATAGGCATATAGATGACACTATTCAATAAACAAAGATATTCATTTAAATAATAATTACTTCATTCAATTAGTTGAATGAAGTAATTGATAAAATATTATTACACTTATCTCAATTTATATCATTGACATATATATGATTGAAAGAAAAGCATACCATAAACATCCAATAGTGGAAGGAATACAGAAATATTGTTAAAACACATACATATATCCAATGATAGCAAAAGTAATCAAACAACAATTTATATAAAAGAAATGGATAAAGACATAGATAATAGTACCATATGAGCTGCAAGTCATTCCCCAATATCAATCGCTATTTGAGATTCTTCTTTCAACGCAAAAATACTTTCACACAAAGACAGTAGTGCACATTTGCATAAAAGCTTTCTTATCAAAATTAGAATAATTGGTCGAGTTTTATAAAAAAAAATACACCTGAAGTACAGTAGTGTAACTTCAG
The DNA here is from genome assembly GCA_034641835.2 of Pinus albicaulis. Classification (NCBI taxonomy): domain Eukaryota; kingdom Viridiplantae; phylum Streptophyta; class Pinopsida; order Pinales; family Pinaceae; genus Pinus; species Pinus albicaulis. Next base: position 788,469,763 of record CM076575.1, on the reverse strand, counting down.
ATTTTAAGTCATATACAAAACTTTACGACCCCTTCTAAATGCATGAAAGGGTCTATAAATACTAATTCTATCTAAATATCTATGAAACTGAAAATCCTACTTAATTGGTATCATACGATCTTGAATATCTTCCATCATGGCAATCTGGCAGTCGGCGGCATGAATCATCATTTAGGTTGTTCATCTCTAATTCTGAGCTGGCAAATTGCAAGCATCGGCTCCGCTTCTGGTGGTCGGTTAAGGCGCGAATTGAGTTGGGCATCATAGGTGGCGTCCTGCATTTCAGGAATGATGCATTCGATTGCATCTGAGAGGCATTTGAGGGTGGCTCTCTGGCTGTAAGGTTTGACTAAGAACATCCAATAGGTGTCTCATGTCAAACTGTTAATTCCTGCAATTAATCTGCCAGTTTTCTCCAGCTCTGAGTAACATGACTACTCCAATGTTTTAGCTGACTGCTCCAATGTTTTAGCTGATGTCAATTTACCTGGGGTACATTGAGAAATCATGTTAGATATGTAGAGAGTGTCATTAATCAATTCAACCAAATTACTTGTGGTTAATTTGCATCTGGAAACTGCCCTCTCTGCTTTCATTAACTGGGATTGCCATTCCATAAATAATATCTCTTTATGCGATTCTAGGATCTTTTGCAATTTAGCCGACTGTCCTTCCTCAGTACCTTGCCACTCAAGATAATTGGTCAATGTCTCATCGGCCTGCTCGAAGTCTGTTCTAGCATCAGCCGATTTATCACTTAGAGATATTGTTGAGTCACATAAATGTTCTGCCTGGGCGATTTGTTGACATAACAGCTTTATCTGTGTTAATAATGCTTTGTTTATTTGTACTGCCTTTGCCTTGAATTCAGCTACCTGTGGAAGATTCTTTGTTTTCTCAAGCTGGGCTGATAGTTGAGCAATCTGCTCATCTTTTATCTTCAGCATTTGTTCATTGGCTGTCTTGAGTTGTGCCAATGCCTCTGACAACTCTTTCTGCTTCTGGACTGCACTCTGATCAATCCTCTGCTTCTCCTCCTGCAATTGTTGAGTTAATTGATTATTGGTTTGCTGTTGTGTTAACAATTGCAGTTCTGCCTGCTCTGCCTTCTGCCGTGCTTCTGATAGTTGTGCTTGTAATGAGAAAATATCCTGGTCTTTTGTTTTTAATAAAAGACTTACCTCCGATGCCTTATCTATTGTTGCTGCTGAATAGGCTCCAGCAAATTGTGATAGTTTTGTTAGGTCCTCAGAGGGGTCAAATTCCTCCTTCCAAACTACATTTCCCGTCACTGTTAATTCTGGAAACAGGGAAGGCTGATCAGTCCTTTTCCTCTTCCTTTGTCGTTTTACCACAGCTTTATGTTTCGGGCTATAGAAGACATCCAAGGGGGGAATTTCTTCTATTTGAAAAATAACTTGGTCAGAGGGGTCTTTTGGAATTATCTCTTTTCCTTTAGAACTGGGTAGGCCGCTGGTTTCACCTGGAATCTGTTTTGAAACGTTCTCCTGTATGTCTGCTACTCTTGCTGTTTGGGCTTCCTTTGATCCTTCAGGATTGTTGATAATTGAATCGAATTGCTGCCATTCCTGGAGCAATTCGGGGTCAATTTGAGTATCTTGATTTGTTTTTATGGTGCTCTGTTCCTGTTCTGTTGTCTGGGTTTTCTCTTGCACTTTCTCTTGTCCATTTGTCACAACCAGAGGTTCCTTAGTATGTCGTTGTTCTGGCTCGCTTGATTCTGCTGCTGGGCTTGTTGCTAACAGATCTAGGGGCAGAGTTTGCAACCTCTGTGCTCTAAGTCTGTCGAATTCAACTAACCCTTCATCTTGATATTTCATTCTGGCCAGCGATCTAACTTGGGACATTGACTCGGCTGTGGAGAACAGATCATCAAACATATCCTCTTTATGATCAAACTTAGCCAATTTGGCCTGTTCAAGGGCATTATAGGCAACTTTGTCAGGATCAAAATGCCTATTAGGGAGAGTTGCCAGAGTTAAGGATTTCATCTTTAGAGCTTCTTTCTCTGCATGTTTGAGATCATTCAAAGTGTAGACACCACATCTTAGAGGAAAAGAGGGCCAAACCTGATTTTTATTTCTCTTTAAAGTTTGTGTAACACCCTCGGAAATAATCTGATAGGCTATCTCCCTTGCCAGCAGTTTATCAGGTATGTACAGAGGAAGAACATGAGGCTTGGCTTGGCTACCAAAAATTGTTATATAAGTAAATTTTTCCTTAGCAAACCATCTCCCTAAACCAGTTAAATCAATCCCTTCTTGGTAGGAAATCTTGGGAGCAGGTTTATCAAAAATAGAGTAATGAATGGGTAACATGAAGCCATTGCAGATTTGGTATAAATGATGCCTATGGGAGGTTTTCCACAATTTCTGATAGTATATGTGAATGGGCATGGGATCTTTTGGAGTCCACCTCCAGCCGAGCACGGGAAACTCAGAATTAAAACACAGGGTGTCCAAGATATAAGCACTGTAGTAAAATGGGGAAATAAACCTTTCAGAAATGCGAGTCTTGCCTCTGAAATCAAGAACTGCGGTGGCTAATTTGTCAGACAGTATAGTTCCCCAATCCATAATTTCACTATTGCACGCTGCCTCCATTAAAGGAACCATTTCTATAGTGAAATTAGAGGAGTCATGTAAACCCCATAATCTACACATCATTATTCCAGCATAGCAGTAAGGAGAACATAGAGAATCAACAGAATACATACCGAAAGACTTATGCTTGTGTTTTGCCGGATTCTGCCTCCAATTTCGAATGGGTTCGGATTCAGTTTCGTTCTCACTTCGGAATTTCTCCAGAAATGCTTTGTTGTACTTCTTCTCAGGCTCAGGCAAATGATACATCTGCCTCAAATCATTAGCTTGGAATGAACCGAAGACTCTCCCATCTCTGGTGCAGAAGGTTCTGTCTGTGATTGGGAGTTCCTCAATTGCCCACCTTAATACATCCGTGTATGGGAGAATTTGTTCCCGAGCTGCTATCCGATGAAGGAAAGAGTCAGCTAAGTCCTTTAATGTACCTTCAGATTTCTGAGTGGTATCGACTGTGGCTTCTACTGTTGCTGCTTCGGGTTCTTCAGCTTCTATCAAATTATAGGTACTTTGCCAAGAAGTTTTGCCAAGACCAGAACATGTAGTATCGGATATCAATCCTTTCTTTTTGTTTCCCTGATCAGTGATGGCTTGCTCTATAACTGGCGAGGCGGAAGCGTTTGCAGTTTTCTTGGACTTCTTCCCCATTTTGCTTGTATCTATCAGCTTAGAATTCTGCACAGGAGAAAAATGAGCGTAACGCAGAGAATTGATAGTAAAAACCAAACACGGGGAAAATATATTGTGTGATGAAGAATTAACTTAATGATGCCATGGATTCAATCTGAAAAAGATTTTAAACTTAATATTTCATTAAATGGCCGCAAAAACCCGTCAATCATTTAAATATCCATCACGTCGTTTATTGTTGAAATGATTTGTTTAAGCATGCCTTGGCCGTTTTGGCGGTTGAGCGCAGGTGAATCTTCATTATAAAGATAAGGCTTTTAATACGAATTAATCGTAATATCCCCGTTTTAACAGCTTTTTCGAAGTTCGTGCTTTGGCTTTATCGCATCGCATCGGGAAGAAACGACGCTTTTCTTAGGTTAGCATCTCTTAGAATCTACGATCGCCGATAGCGATATCGCATCGCATCGGGAGCATTGACCGGGGCTCTATGTTAAAGTATGCATGTATTGCCGATCGCCGATTGCGTGTTATCGCATCGGTGCCAACCAATGTTTCCATAAGTTCTGTCTCCTCTGTCATTGCGATATGCGATCTTGCGATCGCTTCATCGCAATGATAAAAGATTTAATTGTTTATATCCCAAGGTCATTATTGGTTTGTATATGGAAAAGGTTTCTTGTAATGTTCTTTATTTCATGTTCGGACCTTTTCAAAATAATACAAAATTGATACCAATTAAAAAGTGAAAGGGTCCCATTTCATATTATGGACGAATTAATCGTAATATCCCCGTTTTCCTGGCATGCGTGAGTTCGTACTTGGGTTTTTACTGAATCGCGACGGAAGAAACTAAGCCAGTTAGCATCTCTTAGAATCTACTATCACGATAGCTGAGACCGACCGATCGTGGGAGCATTGATTTGGCTCTATGTTAAGTATGCATGTATCGGGCTGACCGCGTATCATAAGGAAACATCAGCAGACTTCAACAGGCTATGTGCCAATGTTTCTATAGTCTCTGTCTTCTCACCATCATGGACAGTGCGTATCCCTTGCATCATATCGCAGCTGGATAAAAGATTTAATTCATTATGGTTCCTATGTCATCATTATTGTTGTATATGGAAAGTCCCTGTTCTTTCCTCATGTTCGACCCTTCAAAGCAAAAATTGATACCTACTTGTGAAAAGGGTCCCATTTCATATTATGGTATTATGAATAAAAATTATATGAAATGGGGGGTTGTTGTAGAGGACAACACTAGGAGGACCTATTTTCAAAATAGATTCAATTCTGATAGGATCAATTATGATACCATCTTTTTAAATTATGTGATCTAGCATTTTTCCTTCTTCCAAACCAAACAATGATTTCTTTGGGTTTAAGGAAATACCAAATTTTCTGCATTTTTCAAAGACTCTTCTTAGGTGAAGAAAATGTTCCTCAATTGTCTTTGAAAAAATAGTTATATCATCGAGATAAATGACTATAAACCTGCCTATCTCGTCTTCAAATTCAATGTCCATTGATTTTTGGAATATATCACCAGCATTCATTAAGCCAAAATGCATCTTAACATACATGAAAATTCCCCAAGGCGTAGTAAATGTTGTTTTTTATTGGTCTTCAGGATGGACTAGAACTTGATTGTAACTAGAAAACCAATCTATTAAATCAATTCTGCTATATCCAACCACCTTCTGCAAACTATGATCCATTTTTGGCAAAGGGTAGTTGTCTTTCAGAGAAAATTTATTGATATTCCTAAAATCAACACACAATCTAATCTCTCTGGTATTTTTCCTAGTTGGAACTAAGTTTGATACCCATTTAGAATACCTCAATGGTACAATAATCTTGGCATCATACATCTTTTTTACTTCATTTTCAACTAGGGGAATGAGCAATGGGTTGATCCTCCTAAGCTTCTATTTCAAAGGTTTTTGGTCTTATTTTATAGGAATATTATGTTGTATGATGCTAGTTTCATAAGATTTTAAATCCTCATAATTCTGGGAAAATACGTCTATGAATTCTTTAAACAAGTCTATGTATTATTGCTTTTCAGCAAGGGGTAAATATTTGGATAGTTTAACCATTTTTTGTTTTAGTTCAGTTCCTATATTGCAACTTCAACTCCAGTAGGTTCAATTTTGGGTTTTTTAGCCACATCATTCAAATCAAATAACTCTTCTAACAGAACTAACCCTCTCGGAGAAAAATTATCTTTCAATTATAAAATTTCTAATTCTTCTTGATCTTGATCTACTTCACTCAACTCTATGCTATTCACAATCTTATCTACATTATTTCATATATCACAATCCATATCTATAGTGGCACACTTAAATTCATCTTTTGACTGTAAAAAAATTTCAATTTGTTCGTCATTCCCAAAGACTTGCAAGTACCTGATGTTATCTGGGACAGCTGGTCTGTTTTTCACTTCAACTATGTACTTGTGACTCAGACGGTATGGCATTTTACAAGTACTAGCCGAAACAGCCAAACCATCAGCTATTATATTTTGACTTCTTGGAATTAAAGATAACTCATACTCAAGGAAATCTAGAACAAAATTCCTATAAGCCCTTAACCTTCAATGTTTAGTTGAATATTCCCCTTTGATTTGCTTGATTATGAGTTCAGAATCTCCATGAACTGAAATCCTTTTGGCACCTAATTTCTTCAGAAGTTTTAATACTAAGATTAAGGCTTCATACTTAGCTATATTTTTGGTACATTAAAAATTCAGTTTATATGAATTCCCCTCTGATTTATTGGTTTATGAATTTGAAATCCACACATCTGCTCCTGATCCTTCCTTACTCATAGCCCCATAAAAATCCATATTCCATAAAGGCTCATTTTCTTTATCATGTTTCAAGATGTTTGTTTTGATTTCTTCAATCTCACACAAATCAGTTTCTAAATTTGGGATTTGTTCTTCCATACCCCCACCATTGTACAAAATGAAAGAATCTAGGTCTAAATGGACTGAATACAAGGGATAATTGTGTGACTTTTCTTAGCTACTAACCATGTATTTCATTAATGTTTCCCTATATAGTCTCCTTTGCTGACCAAACACTGGAATGGTAGCATAGGTCGTATCCATTTGAAGGTTTCCTTGTAATTTATCTCCCCATGAGAGATATAGCAACATGCCATATTTAGGACGTATATCAACAACCACAATATCCATTACCACACTCTTAGATGGTATCTGGTCTAAGATGACACACAAATGTTTAATAAGACCTAGGAATTTTACTTTACTTGAATCAAAAGAATACAAATATTTGTATGGTCTAGTGATATCAAGTCTTAATTTTTCTATAATGGCCTTAGGCATAAAGTTGTGTGAAGCAGACGAGTGAAGCACTGCATTGTGTAGAATTTTATCATGGATGTTTAAACTGACATAAAATGGAGGTGATGAGCTCCATCATTAGACATATTTGGAGGGGTTAATGGTCACCTTTTTGCCTTCTTAGATATATTTTTCTTGCATTTTTATTATTATTTGGTTTTATGATGCTATTATAGTTGGTGATTAAGGCTACCATACTGGGACTGCCTAATATGAGATTGAGTGCATAAAATCATGAGTTATTAAGGATTTTTATAAGGATTTTATCATAAGGACTTGGAGTCAAGTGGACCCAATCACCCCAAATATTATCTCCAGCAATTTGAGTTCCAGAGGCAGCCAAGCAACTCAAAGAGGAGTGAACTCAATCTTTGTTTACTTGGAGTCAAGTAGACTCAATCACCCCAAAGATTCTCTCCAGCAATTCGAGTTCCAAAGGCAGCCAAGCAACTCAAAGAGGAGTGCACTTGATCTTTGTTTACTCGGAGTCAAGTGGACTCACTCACTATTTTCTAGGGAGTTGTTGATAGCTACCCTGTAGAATAAATAGAGCAAAGCTAGAGCTAGGAAGTCGATTCCAGTCGAAACTTTGTTGCAAGCTATTGAGATTTTTACTATTTTACTTAGTGAGAAAATTTTCAGAAATGTATGAGGCTATTCTTTTATAAAATGAGCAGACTGATTTCATTTTACTGATTTAAGATTCAGAGAGCTAGGTTCGTGGGTTAGGGCCCAATCCATGTGCCTTAGCCTCTCTATTGTATTTGTTCTCTGCTTTCTGTCATTTCATTAGTTCTGCTTCTGATAATTTCCTTTATGTTTCAAATTTTTGTTTAGTTTTGCTTTCAGTGTGTTTTTGTAGGTTTCATTTGCTTATGAGTGATAGAATAGAGGAGAAAACTCTAAAATTTGTGTATCAAGACCTCCCTTCTCATCTCTGTCAATAGAGCTCGAGGAGGGTGAACCTCCCCACAGACCAAAAATTTACTTTTTGTTCACTGTTTATGAGGAAGAATTTGCATTACCAGTCCGAATCTTTCTTTCACTGTATTATGCGCATTCATCCATTTCTCGTGCATGGATTAGCAAGGTTGTTCGCAGTAATAAGCATCAAAAGTTCCAGAGAAGTTCATTCAATCATTCCGTGTCATTTTTCAATTCCTCTCCATATATGTGTTGTGCTTTTGAACCTTTCTGTTGTGCCTCCATTCCCCTCCTTTCTCTTCTTATCAGTCGTTGCGACCTTTCTATTCACAAAACACTCCAAAACATTGAAAGTTTGACCTCCGCCTTTCTCATCAAACCTCCCACTCACCGTACTTCGCTAATTGCAAATCGGACTTTTTATTTTGTTTCGTTAACACTTACCGCTCCTTTTTTCCGATTGCAATATTTTTATTGCACTATGCCCTTGCTCCTTGAAATTCCCACTATCGCATTTCGCACTTCACACCTTTCTCCCGACTGCACTATCACTTCTCCGCAAACCTTGCGATATTGAGAAATCGCAAATCGTAATTTCTATTGTTTTCTTTTAAGACTTACCACTCCAATGTTGATTGTGATATCACATTTCGCACTTCGCAGTTTTTATCCAATTGCATTTCGCACTTCACAGTTTTTGCCCTATCGCACTTCACACTCTACAAAATTTTCCTTTTTCCTTTCACACTTACTGCTCATGTTTTTCGATTGCGATATCGCTCCATACTCTGCCGCCGGTCCCACCTCCACATCATCCACCGCATCGCACATCGCAAATCGCACTTTTTATTTTGTTCCTATTAACCTTTACCCCTCCAAACACTGATTACAATCACCCTCCATCGCAACTCCGCCATCACACTTTTTAAATCATTCTGCTCCCAAGAATTTTTTAACCATAATAGAGCTTTAATAAGGTTTAAACCCGCTCTTTCCACTTTTAAGTCTGGTTTCATGTGTTTATCCCTCCATTGGCACCTTTACCCCTTTCTTCTCCAAGCTGAAAATCAACACTTTTTCAATTAGAATTAATTCCTGGATAGCTTAGTTGTGTGGATAGAAGCATGGTAGATAGAGCACAAGATAAGTAGGGTGTGTTTATCTGATTGGCCAAGTTAAGTGTGGTTTAAATTAGTTTCCTTTCTGCAATTTAGTTTAGTTTCCTTCCTGTTTTTTCTTTTCAGTAATCTAATTTAGTTTTTTTCTGTCATTTCCTTTCTGCACATTAAATTAGTTTCATTTCGTCATTTCCTTTCTGCACATTAAATTAGTTTTATTTTCTTCATTTCCTTTCTACACATTAAATTAGTTTCATTTCCGTCATTTCCTTTCTGCACATTAAATTAGTTTCATTTTCTTCATTTCCTTTCTGCACATTAAATTAGTTTCATTTCCGTCATTTCCTTTCTGCAAATTAAGTTAGTTTCTTTTCTGTCATTTCCTTCCAACAATTTACTTTTCAGTTTTTATCCTAGTTTAAGAAATAGCACCCTTTCATAAAGCAGAACAGGATGACATGAACATAATGCATCTGTTGTGTATATAGCACTGTCACCTCCAATTTTGTACGAACCCTGGGTTGATAAAGTAAAGTAGGGCATCCCCTGGGAGTTGCAGCACCCTTGGTGCAATACCAGGGCTCACCACTTTTTGGAGTCGTTGTCAGGGAGGTGTCTAGTAGATATTTTGATTTTGTTTTAGCATTATTTTCTGCTTTCCTTTATTGTCATGTCATTTCAGAAATATTGAAAAAAGTACAAAAAGATTTGATTTTCATGCCTCGTAGGAGTAAGAATACTCAAAGACAAAACTCACCTAAAACCCCCACATCACCTCCTAGCCACCCTTCCCTCTTCTTCAGTTGCAGTGAGATTGAACCCCCTATAAGAGAGCATTCTAAATATTTTGAGGATCATATTGGGGAAGAAGAAGAAGACCTTGTTTTAACTGAGGGACCTACTTCACCTATATTAACCATGGTTTGGATCCAGAGAGCCATTCTCATAAGAGAGGCAAATGGGGAAACTAAGATGAAAAACATTAGCCCCTCATCTCTCCCACACTTTCATGGACTTACCTCTAAGGACCCTGACACATTCATGTTTGAATTTTATGTTGTTTGTAGGACTTATGACTACACTTATGATGATCATAAGTTGAATCTATTCCCATCCACCCTTAAGGATCCAGCTTTGCACTGGTTCATGGGTCTGCCTAGGGATAGCATCACTATCTGGGCACGAATGGAAGAGACTTTCAACGGCAAATACAAATACTACTGTAGGTCCAAGGAAACTAAGGATGAGATCCTTAGGATGACTCTAGGGTCGGATGAATACTTAGAGGACTATGAAGAGAGGTTTCAATTGAACTATAAGAGAGCCAACTTTGCTCTTGATCATGACTCACTTAAACTTTTACTTCTTTGAGGGATCAGAGAAGAGATGATAGAAACCTTGAATATGCTATCAAGAGGAGATGTCTACCAATAACCCTATGAAGCAATCAAAACTGTCTTCTGGAACCATTCTAGGGCATTTAGGATTAATGGAAGAGCTAGCCAAAGTAAATTTAATACCCCTTCCTCTTCCACCTTCATAAAACATGAGATTGGAAATATGCTAGAGGACTTCAAGAGTGACATGTTGCACACCTTTTCTTTGCAAATGGACACAATGTAGGTCAAAAAAAGCAAGAGGAAGTAAAGAGAGCCATGGCCATATTTTGTCCTAGATGTACCAGGAAGCACCCAAGAAATGAATGTCCACTAAATGTCATAGAGGTTTTCTTAGTCTGTGAGGAGAATCATGCCACAAAAAAGTGTCCCTCCTTACCTAGAATTAAGGTTGTATATCAAGGTGGGGAAGCAATGCCAGATCACCTCTATTTCATCAACCAGAGAAGGCCTCAAGGCCTTAGGCCATATCAACAAGGTATGCCAGGTGCACCTTACTCTTATTATCCCAACAATCAAAGCGCACCCATGCAACCTTGGTACACCCCCACTCCTCCATCCTGGTCTACGCCTCCTACTTGGCCTTACAACCCTTCATATCATCCTCAGCCAGTAAACCAACCATTTCAGCAGTATGTTCCACAACAACCTGAGTGGAATAATCCATCCTAAGGGTGGAGGCCTAAACAAAATCAACCACCTGCTCTAATGCCTCCACCAGAACCTCAACCTCAGCTTACTCATGTTTCTCCACCTAGGCTACATATACCTGCACAACCCAATCCGAACCCGAACAATAGACAGGCACAGCAAGCTCCCAGTGGAGAAACATCCTATCTAGCTTACGCTGAGGAGATACAAGACGTTAATCTCAGGTCAAGAATAGTACTCCCAGACAACCATCCTCCATCTCCACTTGTAGAGATTGAATAGGAAAATGAAGAAGGCAACACTCATATCCAACAAGCTCCTTTTCCTAAGCGCTTGATCCACCCTAGTCACCACACCCCAGAGGAGACTGAAATCCTGGGAGAGTTGAAAAAATTGTGTGTAAAGATACCACTTCTCCATGCCATTAAGGATGTCCCTATCTACAATAGGCTCATCAAAGAAAAGTGCTTCAAGAAGCCTATGAGAAGGAAGAGAGATACCCCCACCATCAATGTGGTAGGACAACTATCTGACCTAATGTTGGGGAAGGTGATATTTCCAAAGTACCTAGAGCCTGGTAGTCCAGTTCTTGATGTGCATATAGATGGTGTCATAGTCCCCAACACTCTGATTGATCTAGGGACTTCCATCAATATCATTACCAAGGAAATTATGTTGAAACTTAACCTCTAAGGGACTTTGAGGAAAATCATAACAGTTCTGCAACTTGCAAATCGATCCACAGTAACTCCGGAAGGGATTGTTGAGGATGTTATGGTTACCATTGACTCTTGGGAGTATCCTACAGATTTCCTAGTCCTGCAACCAAAAACCAAGTTTGATGGTTATCCCCTCATCTTAGGGAGACCTTGGTTGGCCACTACAAATGCTTATATTAGTTGTCGGGTCGGAAACATGACTATCGAAAATGGTTATGTGTCTAAACAGCTAGTGTTATATCCTCTAGTCTAGCCTTCCATTGATCATGATCTCCCTATATGGTTGGAGGATGAAGAAGATGAGTTATATAACACTGCCCCTATGTGTACCATAGATGTTATTCTTAGAGGGGGGCAACTTGATGAAGATGAACTGATCGACCATGCCTTTCAAAACTAGTCCTCCACTAACATTCCTCTCGAAACCTTAGTCAAAAAGTCTGAAAGCCAACCTTGGATGGAAGTGAACTCAGTTAGTTAACCTCTGAATCCACCAAAGCTATTGATTTTGGCCTCTGAAAATCAACCAGAACATCTCAAATGAAGAAGAGAAGCAGTTATGCCAACTTTTGAAAGATAATATAGAAGTGTGTGTTTGGGATTACAAGGACATGAAAGGGGTGCATCCTTCATTGTGAAAACATCATATTTACATCAAAGAAGGATGAAATCCTGTGATACAACCCCAAATAAGGATGAACCCAGCTTTGAAGGACATAGTCAAAGAAGAGTTGCAGAAACTGTTGGATGTAGGGTTCATATATATTATATCCGACAATGAGTCGGTATCTCCTCTTGTCCTAGTCCCAAAGAAGAATGATAAGTGGAGAATTTGTGTTGACTATTGAGAACTTAACAAAGCTACCAAGAAATACCATTTCCCTTTGCCCTTTATAGACCAAGTCCTGGATGGCCTTGCAGGAAAGCATTTCTTTTCCTTATTAGATGGGTTCAGTGGGTACAATCAGATTCAAATCAGAACTGAAGACCAGGATAAGACTACGTTCGCCTGCCCTTGGGGTACCTTCGCTTATGGAGTCCTACCCTTTTGGTTGTGCAACGCCCCGGCTACCTTCCAAAGAGCTGTCCTGAGCATCTTTTCTGAGTTATTCCATGACTCTGCCGAAATCTACATGGATGATTTCACACCATATGGGGATGACTTCCAGGAATCTCTCTCCAATTTGGGTAAATTACTAAGAAGGTGCATTGACATGCATCTCTCCTTGAGCCCAGAAAAGTGTGAATCCTTTAAGAAATCAGGGATTGTATTAGGACACTCCATATCCCAAGCAGGAATATAGGTAGACCCAAACAAAATCATTATCATCAAAAGTGTACCTGCTCCTCAAAAACAATAAGATGTCAGGAGTTTCTTAGGCTTAGCTGGTTACTATAGAAGGTTCATCAAAGAATTCAGCAAGTTGGCTTCACCATTATTTGGGTTATTGGCCAAGGATTTTGAGTTTATTTGGTCTGGTCCTTGTCAAGAGGATTTTGAGCTCATTAGGGAAAGTTGACTATTTCCACCATCCTCCGAGGTCCAAATTGGACTCGACCTTTCCACATCCACACTGATGCATCCAACAAAGCTATAGGGGCAGCATTAGGACAATTAGAGGAAAAAATCCCTTATGCCATTTATTTCATCAGCAAGAACTTGTCCAAGGCTGAACTGAATTAAACTGTTACTGATAAGGAGATGTCAGCCATTGTCCATGCTTTGAAAAAATTCAGGCATTATGTAACTAGATATCAAACCTTTGTTCACACTAACCATGCAGCCATTAAATATTTAATGAACAAACTGGATGTTAATGTTAGGATGATTAGATGGTTGTCACATTTGCAACTATTTGATTTGACTATTGTTGATAAACTTGGAAAGGAGAATGTTGTTGCAGATTTTTTGTCCAGGTTAGCTCTCCCTGCAGCTAAATAACGGATGGTGGATGACCAGTTGCCAGATGAGCATCTCTTTGCTATATCAACACTCTCACCATGGTTTTCTGATATAGCCAACTACTTGGTTGTTGGGAGACTCCCTCCTAATATTTCATTCAGGGAGAGGAGAAGAATCATCAAAAAAAGCGCCCCTTTCACATGGATTGGGGGAAACCTTTTCAAGCTAGGCCCTAATCAGCTCTTAAGGAGATGTGTGTGGGAGGAAGAAGTTTTTGATATCCTCTCTGAATTTCATGATAGCCCATGTGGAGGCCACTTTGTTGCAAAGAGAAATTCTTACAAAGTTTTGTAGGTAGGATAATATTGGCCTACCCTTCACCAATATTCCAGAAGATACACCAGCAGGTGTGGCCAGTGCCAAAGGATGGGGAAACCCACGCAAAGGTATGAGATTCCTTTGCACCTTCAGGTGGCTCTTGAGCCATTTGACAAGTGGGGCATGGACTTTATTGGACCTATCGATCCACCAACCGGACAAAAGAAGTATATCATAGTCTGCATTGATAACCTGACAAAGTCGGCTGAAACAGAAGCAGTGAAGGTAGTGACCGAGGAGAAAGTAGAAAAATTTATGAGAGAGCGTGTTTTACAAGTTTGGATACCCTAGAGAAATATTCATTAATCAGGGAGCACAATTCACCTCTCACCTCATTGAGAATCTTTTTAGGAAGCACAAGATTAAGCATAGAACTTCTACTGCCTATCACCCTCAAGCGAATGGCCAAGTAGAAGTAACTAACCGCACTTTAGAGAGAATCCTCACAAAGGTTCTGAGCAGCAGTAGAAAATATTGGGCAGACAGATTGGTAGAAGCTACTTGGGCCTACAAAACTACTTGGAAGACAAAAACAGGATTCACTCCTTATGAACTAGTCTATGGTAAGAAGGCTCTACTTTCAGTTGAGTTTGAATTCAATACTTTAAGAATGGCAGATGAATTAAATCTAGATCTATCAAACTCCCAAAAAGAGAGGTTGTTGCAACTAAATGGATTGGATGAGTTTAGAATGCAAGCACTTCTTCACGCAGAGGTAGTTCAGCTGCAAAGGAAAGTCTGGCATTACAAGAACATAAAAAGAAAATACCTTCCAAGAAGGAGATTGGGCGTTGTTGTATGATTCAAGGTTTAAATATTTCAAAGGTAAGCTGATGAAAATATGGTTGGGACCTTACATAGTGGAAATTTTTTTTGATAATGACGCAGTTCAAATCAGAACCATAGATGATGAAGGAATCCCCTTGCTTTTCAATGCTCACATACTTAAAATTTACAAGAAACCTTTGTCAAGGGCAGAGTTCATAAATTCAATAACAATAGAGGTGTATGTGATGGTAAACTCCATAGTTTTCCACACCTCCGTGACCTCTCCAAGGCACCCAAGGAAAGCTTGTGGGTCGAAAACCTCGATGGAGGCAACTCACTTGCTCAAACAAAAAAGAGAAAAAAGAAGAAAAAGGAATAAATATCCATGGGTGAAAACCTCTCTGAGGCGCCCAAGGCAAGTTTGTGGGTTGAAAACCTCCATGGAGGTAGCCCACTTTCATTAAAAACAAAAAAACAAAAACAAAAAATCAGATCTGCATCTCTGTGTTTTTTTTGTTTGTTGTTTTGCAAGCTATTAATGGTTTCTGGAAACACAGGGAAGCATTCATCTTCTCTCTCGTTCTATTATACCATCCATCCCATCATTCACTCCATTCATTTCCATAACTCCTTCCATCACCTCCATACACCATATTCCTCCATTCCTAAGCATAATGTAGCAAAATAAAGCAAGCCACAAACTTCTACAAACATCAGGAAGTTTCTTCAAAAACAAATTTGTTCACGGACTGCAAAGAAAAACAAGGAGGATTTGATAAAGCAGACCTCGGGAAAGACATGAGTGCCACCCATGGCATCTAGAGCACCCCCACATAGCATAAACAATTGGAAGAAACAACAAGAAAGATCAGCAACTCACTTTGAGAGTTTCTCATTTAGCAAGTTGCACACTCAAAAAACAGGAAAATAAGGAAGAACGCAGCATCTAAGAGGCTTGACTCCAAATTCCAGCTCCTGCAAATGCCTTGACAACAACGGGTAAACTCAGGTATAGATTCTCACCCCTCGCTATGCATCCATAATAGCCATAAATAATTAAATTTGCAGACTTATAATTTAAGGGGCAGAAAGGTGGCTAGTTATATTGGAAACCATTATGAAGTATGACTCGGGAGAACTACAAAGTCACGCCTCCTAGGCATGAAAAAGAAAAAATTAAATCAAGTGGAGTAGAGGAGAATGAGGGGAGGAAACACGCAGTCCATC
This sequence comes from Pinus albicaulis, assembly GCA_034641835.2. NCBI lineage: Eukaryota > Viridiplantae > Streptophyta > Pinopsida > Pinales > Pinaceae > Pinus > Pinus albicaulis. Next base: position 788,454,051 of record CM076575.1, on the reverse strand, counting down.
ATGACTTAACAGAGAGAAGGAAACAACAGTCTCTAACGAAAACTGGAGCTGAGTTCGAGTTACATAAGTGCTCCAAATTTAGTTGCACAATCTAATAAAAAATATCTTGTCTCATCCAAACCATTGAATTGAGAATTTTTGAGGGAAAGAGGCCGAAGTGAGCCCGCAGCATAGTAGTACCAAGAGTGGGCTGCGTATTTTAACAACGTGCAGCAACAGCAGTAGAAAAACATCACCAGCAATCGAGCTAGCTTCCGGAGTATACCGCATATCAGACACAGTAGCAAGGGACCAGGGGAAGCCTTTCTCCTAGCATTAGAGAAAAAAAGAGAAGAAGGAGAAGAAGAACCAGAAGAAGAAGAGGATGAGACAAAGGGCCAAGTAAAAATGGAAGAGATGGAAAGGTAGCAGAAAGTGAGCAAGGAGCAGACTCACAGCACAGCACCACATCCCCTCAAGACAAAGAGGTAGTTGCCACCTTAGTTCCTCTTAGCGTAAAGAGGAAAAGGTAGACCTCTATGTATTTCAGAGCTGAAAAAAGTCATAGGACAAGTTAGAGAGAACTAGAAACTCCTCCCACGAGCCCGAGTATCATTGAAGAATCACCAAGGGAGGACGAAAGAATTGAAGAAATAGTTCTGAAGGAGTAGCTATAGAAGGCACAAGCAGAGAATGCAGCACTGAAGGAGAAACTGCAGAAAAAAGGGCAGCAAGTAGCCACCATGGAAGGCTTATGCATTGAAGACCTTCAGCACAGATTCTCTTCTGACTCATATGTTGTGTAACTCAAGGAGAAATGGCTCCTATTCAAATCAAAACTCTAGCCTCCCATGGATCCCTACCTTTCCAAGATTGTAAGCAATTCATGGATTTCTACAAGCAAGCTAACATGGTTGATCACGCAAAAATGGAATATTTTTATGTGCATAGCTTTGTGATGGAAAATATGGATACTTGGGACCCCAATTCCACAATGGGGGATATGCAGTTGATGGCTTTAGTATCTTGGATGATGAATGAGGACACTAGAGCAAAAGAGATATGGAGGGTCATGAGAAGAAGAAATAGAGAACCCTTACATATCAGACCGGAATTGTTCAGCCCAAGAGGAGTCATCCTTAACCGTCAGGAGACTGAAAGGGACCCTGCACTAGTTGAAATATACCTTCAAACTCAAACACAGGTAATAGGCCACTTTGATGATGTTTCTAGGAAGATAGAAGATGAGTGCATTACGGCCAGCCAGAGGAGATGGAAGAACCTCCCCCACATCCTAAAGAACAAGGAGTACCAAACTCCAAAAAGACTGAGGGGTGCAATAGAAAGGGCACCATTATACAAGATGGCCATGTAGGCCAAAAAGATCCAATGGTTGGGACTAAAGCTCAGCCCCACCTTTGCTGCTGGGGATGAATGATGAAAAGGACACAAATGCACAAGATAGAGAATGGGAGAATGCATAAAAGAATAATGGTTTTTACCCCCTTGGGGAAACTCCCACACTTCTTCCTCAGGAAATTAGGGGGGTTGTCAAAACCTTGAAGGAAATGCAGGAGGAGGATTAGTTACTCAGAGGATGAGCAACCATTCATTAGGGGGGTGATGATGAACTCCATTATTAGACATATTTGGAGGGGTTAATGGTCACCTTTTTTCCTTCTCAGATCTCTTTTTCTTACATTTTTATTATTATTTGGTTTTATGATGCTAGTATAGGTGGTGATTAAGGCTAACATACTCAGAGTGCCTAATATGATGTTGAGTGCATAAAATCATGAGTTATTAAGAATTTTTATAAGGATTTTATCATAAAGACTTGGAGCAGTAAACTCAATGTTTGTTTACTTGTAGTCAAGTGGACTCCATCACCCCAAATATTCTCTCCAGCAATTTGAGTTCCAGAGGCAGCCAAGCAACTCAAAGAGGAGTGAACTCAATCTTTGTTTACTTGGAGTCAAGTAGACTCAATCACCCCACAGATTCTCTCCAGCAATTCGATTTCCAGAGGAAACCAAGAAACTCAAAGAGGAGTGCACTCGATCTTTGTTTACTCGGAGTCAAGTGGACTGAATCACTATTTTCTAGGGAGTTGTTGGTAGCTTCCTTGTAGAATAAATAGAGCAAAGCTAGAGCTAGGAAGTTGATTCCAGTCGGAACTTTGTTGCAAGCTATTGAGATTTTTACTATTTTACTCGGTGATCAAACTTTTAGAAATGTATGAGGCTATTCTTTTATGAAATGAGTAGACTTATTTCATTTTACTGATTTAAGTTTCAGAGAGCTAGGCTCATGGGTTAGGGCCCAATCCATGTGCCTTGGCCTCTCTGTTGTATTTGTTCTGTGCTTTCTATCATTTCATTAGTTCTACTTCTGATAATTTTGTTTATGTTTCAAATTGTTGTTTAGTTTTGCTTTTAGTGTGTTGTTGTAGGTTTCATTAGCTTATGAGTAATAGAATAGAGGATAAAACTCTAAAATTTGTGTATCAAGACCTCCCTTCTCATCTCTGCCAACAGAGCTCAAGGAGGGTGAACTCCCCACAGACAAAAAAATTACTTTATGTTCATTGTTTCTGAGGAAGAAATTACATTACCAATCTGAGTCTTTCTTTCACTGTATTATCGCGCATTCATCTATTTCTCGTGCATGGATCAACAGGGTTGTTCGTAGTAATAAGCATCAAAAGTTCCAGAGAAGTTCATTTAGCCGTTCCGCGTTATTTTCCAATTCCTCTCCATCTTTGTGTTACGCTTCTGAACCTTTCTATTGTGCCTCCATTCCCCTCCTTTCTCTTCTTATCAGCCGTCGCGACCTTTCTATTCATAAAACACTCCAAATCATTGAAACTTTGACCTCTGCCTTTCTCATTGAAACTCCCACTCACCATACTTCACTAATTACAAATCGCACTTTTTATTTTGTTTCGTTAACACTTACCGCTCCTTTTTCCCGATTGCAATATTGTTATCGCACTCCGCCCTTGTTCCTCGAAATTCCCGCTATCACACTTCGCACTTTGCACCTTTCTCCCAACTGCACTATCGCTTCTCCACCAACCTTGCGATTATGCAAAATTGCAAATCGCAGTTTCTATTTTTTTCTTTTAAGACTTACCACTCCAATGTCGATTGTGATATCGCATTTCGCACTTCACAGTTTTTATCCCGTTGCATTTCGCACTTCGCACTCCATAACCTTTTCCTTTTTCCTTTCACACTTACCACTCCTGTTTGTCGATTGCGATATCGCTCCGTACACCGCCACCAGTCCCATTGCCACATCATCCACCGCATCACACATCGCAAATCACACTTTTTATTTTGTTCCTCTTAACCTTTATTGCTCCAAACGCCGATTACGATTACCCTCCTTCGCAACTCCGCCATTGCACTTTTTAAATCATTCCTCTCCCAAGCCTTTTTGCACCATAATAGAGCATTGATAAGGTTTAAAACCACTCTTTCCACTTCTAAGCTTGGTTTCATGTGTTTATCCCTCCATTGGCACCTTTACCCCTTTCTTCTCCAAGCTGCAAATCAACACTTTTTCAATTAGAATTAAGTCCTAGATAGCTTAGTTGCATGGATAGAAGCACGGTAGATAGAGCATAGGATAAGTAGGGTGTGTTTAGCCAATTGGCCAAGTTAAGTGTGGTTTAAATTAGTTTCCTTTCTGCAATTTAGTTTAGTTCCTTCCTGTCATTTCTTTTCAGTAATTTAATTTAGTTTTTTTCTGTCATTTCTTTTTTGCACATTAAATTAGTTTCATTTCTGTCATTTCCTTTATGCACATTAAATTATTTTCATTTCCATCATTTCCTTTCTGCACATTAAATTAGTTTAATTTTCGTCATTTCCTTTCTGGAAATTAAGGTAGTTTCCTTTATGTCATTTCCTTCCAGCAATTTACTTTTTAGTTTTTATCCTAGTTTAAGAAATAGCACCCTTTCGTAAAGAGGAAGAGGATGACATGAACAGAATGCATCTGCTATGTACATAGCACTGTCACCTCCAATTTTATACGAACCCCAGGTTGATAAAGTAAAGTAGGTCAGCCAGTGGGATTTACAACACTCTTGGTGCAATACCACGGCTCACTAGGAGGTACACTTCCCTCCTGAGGTTCTCCATCAACTTCAAGCCCGAAAAGTAATTATGGTTGATCATTAGTTAAATTTATGGTGTCTTATCCTTCCCATATCTTCAAAGATTTCATCACTTGAGATCTGTAAGCATTCTTATTCATGAGTTTTGTGAGGGGAATGGGTATTTTGAGTTTGGCCAATTCATTTTCGATATTGAATGATGTTTGAGTTTTATCTATATTGATAACATCTTGTTTCCTAACAACATATTTTTGGGAATTATCCTTTAGTTGGCGAGTAGAGGGAATATTATTTTGTCTTGTTTTAGAAACAATATCAAATACTTTCCTGGAAGGAACCTCTGCACTCTTTTTGGGAGAAATATCAAGATTTTTCTTAGCAAGAGTGCCAGCTGTATTTTTATTGGGAGTATCATCAGTATTTTTAGTAGGATTATCAGTTGTTTTCCTATTCCTCAATTGTATTATTTTCAAACTTCCATAATTGCATTTTCAAAACCTTGTTTGTAATCTTATGATTCTTCAAAATTTACTTCAGGTTTTGAACGCAAGAAGAGGTCATGTTCTTCTTGAATGAAGAAAATTGATTCACTATCATTTATTCCCATTAAATTTATCTGATTTTTGTCAAGGTCCTAAATTTTTTCTCCCTCTTCATCTGCATAGTTTTCTTGAAATGGGGGTATGATCTGTTGATCTATACCCTTTTGCTCCCTTTGTTTGATCTAGGGTGGGTTTTTCCTAAAGTTAGGATTTATGATATGAGGACCGGGTTGATTTTCTCTAGGGGGAGCCCTATCAGTTATACTTATCCTTTCCATGGTTTTGACCAGGGTATCTATTTTGGCATCAACATAAGAAGTAGAGTGTTCTTCTTTTATGGTTACTCTCCTTTCAGATCTAAGTCTAGATATTTTTGCTAACAGATTGGATTGCACACTTACATCATCTCTCTGCAATTATTCCAAGGTAGTAGGGTTCCTTTCCCTAAGTTGATAAGACATGTCGGCATCAAAACCATCTATAAACTTAATCAAGGCTAATCCTTGGGGAGGATTAATGGTTGTTGGGATAGCATTTTAAAAAAATTTAAGTCCAGTGCAATAATCTTGCACAGTTTCCCTAGGAGCTCTCCTAACGTTTTCATACTCTGCTAAAATCTTAAGAGGATTTTTCTTGATTTCCCATCTATTGATAAATATTGATGGAAGGCAGTATGGTCATTTGTGGTAATTGCTAGTAAATATTTAAACTATTTCCTAACTTCCCCATTTAATATTTGAGCAAAAAGCTTAATTTTTACATCTTCCTGGAGATAAAAATAATCATTCATTTTATCAACCTCTTGTTGTGCAGTGATGATTCCAAACCATCAAACTGAGGAATCCAAGTCTAATATTCTTGTGGCATATTATGTATAGGAGCATCCAAAACTAGGGGCATACCTAGCTGCCACGACTGGTATATGGGGATGAACAATAGATGAATGTATGGGGGGTGTTGATGTAGAAATTCCCACAATAGGTTGGATTACTATTTTTGATATTGTTGGATAAGCATTAGATAGTATTGAGGAAGTGGGATAATTTGATACAAGATGAAAATATTCAGAGGTAGCGAAAGATGCGAAAAATGTCAGGGCAGAAAGTTCAACAGATTTTCGAATATAAGCCTCATGTACAACTAGATTAAGGTTTGATACTAGAGCCTGTAACTTGTCCAAGTTTTGGAGGGTTTGTTGATCAAAGTCTTGTTCTATAGATTGACCTTTAGATGTATAGGGTTGTAATTCAGATTGATCAAATATTGTATCATCCACAAAACTTTCAAACTTGGTCTTGAACATACTATGTTCAAATGATAAATCGAACTGAATATCCTCTATAGTGACAAAACTCTTTAGGAGAGAGTTTCCCCTTGGTGGTGGACTGCTACTTCCTTGAATCTCATCCAAGCTTCTCTTCCTAATTAGTTTCTCATGATTATCTAAAATATTTGGAGGTTCTGGATTTGGATGTGATCTAGTGTGAATTCTTTTAGGAGCGAGATCTAAATAGTATTACACACACAATTTAACTATGTACAAAGTTTACAACCTATGAACATTTATTTCTAAAATTTTAATTTTTAATTTTTTGAAATGAAGTTTTGAACTAGGGAAGTGAATTTTTGAAATCAAGGCTTTTTCTTCCCCAATATGGTCACTAAGATGTTATCACTTTGTACTTTTTGAGGTTGCTAAAAAAAACACAGAGGTAACCACAGAACACTTTGGAAGTTGGGATCTAGCCCTTCTAGCTTCAGAGAGGGATCTCTCTTTATGTTTTAGCTTTGTTTGTCTAAGATATTAGGCTATCTATCAGGCTCATTGTTTGTTTGTTTTGAGATGGTTTGGTTGATTAATTCCAGAAGTTACCATTGGTCTATGGAGTCTATTACTAGAATGTGGATATGTTTCAACTTTTACATATACATTTTACAAGGCAAGGTAGCCTAATCGATTCGATTATGTAGTTAAATGAAGTGAAAAAGAAGATATTTAAGGGTTGCCATTAAGTAAAGAGAAATTAAGAATTCATTTACTTAACTTCAGTTGAAAACATCGAAATTATTCAAATCCAGAATCAGAGTGTGCATTAAAACAAATTATGTTCTTAACTTTATGTTGAATAATTTAGATTATCGAAAACACATATAAATGGTGTAGAGTAAACACGTTTACAAAGATAGATGTGCTTCACCAATAATTTAACACAAGAATCTTGTGAAATAGGTTTTTGTATTCTTGAAATGTCCACTGGAACTTAATGAACAGATTTACAATAGCTTTCCTTGATACAAAAACCAACCCTTAGTACTTAGAACTAGGAAGTATTTATACAAAAAAAATATTACAAATATAGCACAAATTATAGGAATTTTTGAACAGTTTTCCTTGCTCGAACTATTCTCAAGGTTGTTGTTGTTGACTTTTGATGAATGTGCCTAGAATTCTGTTGCGCTATTTGTTGTATTGTCCAAGATGGGAAACTGATTTTACTCCAGTAACTCACATAGTTTTTCCCATCTATCTTCGGTTGGGATAGAAAATTTGATTAATTTTCTATAGGATTTATCAACCTCTGTGTATTTTTGAAAAGTGGGCTTGATGATGAATAAAATCTTGAGCTCTTGATCGATAAAAAAATCAAACTCCAAAGCCTCCATGAATTCCTTCACTGTGAGGTGGCCTTTAATACCTGCAAATCTGGATGTGTCTTGGGAAATCTTGTCTAATTTTTCTTGGTAACCATTCAAACTTATTAGATTTCCTTCTTCATCAACTAGTCTTGGTAAACCTTTCCTGTTCAGTACCTGCATCTTCTTGTGAAACCTCTGAATACTGATATCCAAATTTTGGCATCTATTCTACAGCTGAAGCATGAGGTTTCTTTTGGTGTGCATTTTCTTTACTTCTATAATTGTCTTTATTCTATCTTGGATCCCCGGCTGCCAATTCTACTTTGTTTTTGGAATTTAATAGCTTGATAATAGTTGTAGCTTCCCCACGCTTATGTCCAAAATATGTTTTGATGTGTTTTACTACCTCTTTTGAACTTTTTATTAGCTCCTACTGCTCAAACACAATCTAAATGGAAGGCCATATTTGTGTGATGACTTCATTAATTTCTGTCCAAATATTTGCTCTGGCTTGGGCCAGAGTATTGGCCATTACTGATTCATTCTGAAACTACCCAACTTGTGATGTTAGCTGATGAGTTTCCTGCAACTCTGAGACATAAGAGTTATCAATATTCAGCTTATGTTTTGACATTTCCTTTATTTGAGCTCTTAATCTGGCAATCTCCTGCTAGTGAGGGTTCAAGTTATCCATGGCTTTTATTAATTCATTTGTGGGATCAGTTGTATGTTTTGGTTCTGAAGTTGAAGTAGATGCATATAGAGTGGTGGCCACTGCAATTGGTACAGTTGTAAGACGAACTATGGCCAATTGTGTTGCTTTCTCTTTTTCTCTGAGCAGTTTTTCTAATTCCACTTCCATATCTCTAATCTGATTGTTCTGCTCAATGATTATTTTGAACATGTCCTCTTTATGTTTTTCCATCTCTCCAACCTCCTTAGTTTGTGGGTCTTCTGTAGCAGGCATTTTCAGTTCTTTCCTTAATGCTATTATATCAGCATTTTTTCTCTATACTATCTATTTTTCTACCATCACATTATTTGTATTGTATCCCAATTTAATTACTAATTCCTCCAATGACTTAATTTTTGTATATTTGGCTAAGAATGAAATCCTTTCCAATTTAATTTGTGTATGTGTATTATTTACTGTTGCCTGCAATCTGAAAGCTAACATAGAGGCATTAGTCAATGAAGAATACATCATTTCACTAGATCGTTTATGCATTTCCATTTGATCAATAGGATGGATTGGTTATGCATTTCCATTTCATAATTTTTTGATGTGCTTGGAGCTAGTACTTTGGCTTCCATGAATGTTATTTTCATTTTTCTGAGCTCAATATCAAAGGCTGAAAGCAGCCTGTGTTGTGATGTTGTTATATGCTTCTAGAATTGTGTGTATGTGGAGGCTTTGAGCAGCTCATTCCTTTGCTTGATGGCCTTATATTTGGCAAAGGTGTTGGGCTCACCAGTGTCCTGAGCCAAATTAGTTTACTGTGAAGTTTTTGGAGGATCTTTTGTGGTTGAAGAAGAAGGGGAGCCTGTGATGATATCATCCTACCATGTAGATACATGGGGTCATGTTATCACAATTGTATCTTATTCTTTGTTTTTTAAATGAAACACTGGTGCGGAATTTGTCTTTTGTTTCTTATTATAGATTAAGGATTCCTTAACTTAAATTTATCTTATTAGCAATTCTTCTCTTATCCTTTTATCTTGCTTCTCCTGAGGTGTAGGAGTCTGACAAGTTGTTTTGGAGATGACCTATTCTTCGGCCTCTTCCAGGGTGTTTTCCTCCCAATGAGTTTGGTTCATATACCAATCTATTTCATGCTAAGGAGTATGTGTATAGGGAGTTGTCCTTTGCTCCACCCTCAGCTTTGAAATTAAACCAAAAGGGTCATAGGACCAAGTGAAGCTCAGTTTGAGGTTCATTTGTTTCAGCAGCAAATTAGCTTCTCTACCAGATGTTCTGGTATTGCAAACAAAGGGCCCAACCTGTGCTTTTATCTTAAATTGTGTTTTCTTCTTAGCAGACACAAAGTGCATGTCATCCATATGGATTATATGTCTTATGTACTCTAATGAGAAAAGTCTGATAGGCACAAACTTTGGTAGCTTATAGGGTGGAAATTCACACCCATAAACCCGGATTTCTATACAATTCTGGTATAAATACTAGTCACATGTTTTTACCTGATCACTTAGGTACAAAAATTTCTGAACATCTGCCCCTATCCTAGGCTCGAATTCATTGTTTAGGAGACAAACTACTATGTACAGGAACTTATCAACATATTATATGAAGGAGAATTTTTTGGAGTTCCTTCTTACCAAGGATTTCCAATGTATCATTGATTGAGCATTACCTTGCTCATCCGTATTCTGTAGAGTGAAAGGAAACATGTATTCTTGATAGTAGATGAATAAATAAACTAAAACTGTATTATAATCGGAAACTCCCTCTGTATAAAACTTACTAAACTGATCATGAATGGCATCTGCAATAAATTGGTTGTAATTAAAAATAGCAGTTTTTTCTTTTGTGGCAGAGATTGAGAGGAAACCGATAATGGCTTCATCAATCCATTGGTTTGAGTGGTAACCAAGGATATATGAAACAATGGTGATAATTTGCTTGGTTTCCTCTGGAAACATTGAAGAGGAATATGGAGAGTTTGATGTAGGGAGTTGGGCATATTCAAGGAGGAAGATCTCAAAGATCTTAGCTCTCTATGGGAAAGTCAAATTTTTATATATCTCTATGAGAGAGTCTATGGAAAAAGGCTTGGAAGACTCTGGGAGATTTACTTGCAGCATCTATGAAATGGTTTCAGATGTAATGGTAAGGAGAGCTTCACCATTACAGATTAATATGGATCTCTAGGATGGCACATAGTTATTTTAAAACCAAGTAATGATTTCGGGGAAAAAATGAGTTTGTGGAAACATCAAGTATGGGAGAGAAGAATCACATATGCCTAGTTCATCTTACTGATCTAAGAATTTTTGTTTTGACCAACTGTGAAGTTTGAGCAAGTCAAAATCACAGTTGGTATCTACAAGTTTATACCGAATTTAAACAAGGGGAAAGTGGTCTAGGTTGATGCAAGGGGGAAACATCGAGTTTTATTCGGGCTTCTTACCTTTATTCTTAGGTGATTTGTCTTTTGGGGCCATTATCAAACTGTAGATTAGAAGGAGGATGAAATGAAAATTGAATTACCTGGATTTGGGGGTTATCTGGTACGTACAGAGGTGGGACCATTGGATGAAATATGGAGCTAATGTGGGGTCAGTTCTTGAATTACAGCGACATGGATTATTACTGGTTCCCGTAAAAACTTGAAAACTTGTGAAAATTTCCTAGAAATGGAAAAAATAGCAAGGAAAAGGAAAAAACAGGTTTCATGTGTTAAATAGGTGAAGATTTTGATTTATCGTTATAGGTTTACCGTTGGGAGGGGAGCGGGTTTATTGCATAGGAGCAGGAGACATTTATCACGGCAATGGTTTGCTGATGTGGCAGGGGAATGCTGTAATATTCCCAAATGGGAAAAGCAGGAATATAGCTCATAATAATGGAAATAGAAGCAAGTATTAACACATTACATGCGAGCCAAATGATAGATCCATGGTATTATGTATAACAGCAATAAATAAGTACAAGAGCTTGGGGATCAAGCCCCTCAAGATACGCAAAAGAAGCCTCCAATGCAAAAATGCACCCAAAACATGTAATACACTGCTACACAAAGTATTGAAGCAAGCACAGCACAGTTTTAGTGACTAATACTGCAACTGGAACATATTTATAAATGGATCTGATAAGATCATGCTCATATAGGGCCAAAAATGGAGATCTATGCTCCTCAACACTTTTCCATGACAACCCAGGATGGGTTTACGGAAATACACTAAATATGAATGGTGGATCTAAAGCCCTAGGGATAAATATTCACTGCAATTGAAGCACATAGAAGGAGGTGGATGAATCTGATTTAGATCTAAAAGAACTCCTCCAAAAGGACTCTCTCAATGAAGGGTTGATCCCTTCAATGGAAAGAAAACTAGTGCTGCTGAGGAAACTGTTGTTGCTGGAAACTACTACTTCTGAGGAGAAGAACCATGTACAGAAGGCTGTTAGACTACTCAGAATGATCGAGGATTTTAACCACGGATTCTACTCAAAAAACCCAGAAATAGTTTTCCCATATTTTAACTTTGGATTTTCAGCCATTTTTGGGTTGCCCACTACAACAGCTCACTAAAATAACGCAGATCTGGACTGGAACTGTGTTGTAGGGGATAAAATCACCTTGGCCTGATGCAAAATATATCAAATAAGCCCAAGGGGCTCCTTTACTAGCCTCTTAATGGAAGGAAACCTTCCTCCATTGCAAAACTAGCTCAAAAAACACCCAATACAATCTTCCACTGTTGCACCCTGCAACTGAGCACATCTCTCAACAGAAACTACGTTGTACCACAAGACTAAAGCTTGGCCTAAAACCTGAATGTGGAAATATAGTGCAAAATCTCTTCCTATTGGGCTTCTCAAGGATGGAGGTGGGATTCCCGATCAGGAACACCCTGTGCTAAAGAACACTGCAATCTTAGCTAAACAGCTGAAGAAAACTTATATGTCTAAACAGACCATATAATCAAAACATAAACATATCATAACATGAATAATATGGCTGCCATACTCTTCCTTATATAATAAATGAGCTTCCAAACCCTAAGCCCCATCCATTATTGACACTACTTCCATGCAATGTGTCTTCATCTAAAACTGCATTGTCTCTCCATAAATGTCCACTCCTCCATGACAGCGCTATTGATTTGGTCAAAGTTGACCCAATCCACATGCTCTAGCCCTTTTTCACACCTTAGGGTGATTTATAAGCTGAAAAGATGATCCACTTCCACATGAGAAGTGGTTTTATTCCTAATAAAGAAATTTATGGGTCTCCCTACCCACTTATTCATTAAACAAGAAAGCAAAATTAGATTTTAATATTCCAATTAGTTGCATGCTAATTTAGGAATATTACAAATGCTAGGTGGGAGTATTTGATTGGGAGAGAATCAGACATGGTGGACGAATCAAATAGATAGGGCATGAGAGGGAGTGGGTTCTGTGAGGCTAAGTGGAGGAGGCAAGCTGAGGTGGATGGAGTGGTAGTGGGTTCAGTAGATATGTGGTGCGAGGGTATTGGCGGATGGACAGGCGGTCAATCGAGAAGACTTTTAGGAGGGGGGTGTGAAACACTCTGAGGGTGCCATGTTAGGCTATGGGTCCGCCCCTTTTGGACCCCCCCCCCCCCCTCTCGCGATTGAAGCGCGATGGAGCTCGGGGGGGAACCCGAAATCGCTCCCCCGTCGTTGACCTAGGTGGGGGTAATCTCGACTGTTGTTTTTTATCCAAAGTTTTGAATTTCATAAAATTCCATGATTCTTGGCCTTTATTACATTTGCTTTAAAAGTGTGATTAATCATAACTTAATGCTAATTAACACTAAAATAACTTTAATACCACATTTATCTAATTGATTTTTTTAAGGTGCATTTAAGCTTGCATCCCTGTTTACACTAATCTAACTAACCATTTCAACCAAGATTAAGCTCTATGGTTGATTTCTTTCCCTAACCTAACATATTTGACAAAGTAAAAATCTATTCTAAGTGGAATTTAAAAAAGTTGCACACTTATTTGCAACATTTCTAAATGAAATTATTGATGCAATTTTTTTTATTTTTCTGGTGGCATTTGGCTATATCACTTAGGGGGACATTTCTCATATATATTTCTTTTTGTCCTTTTATTTTTCCTTTATTTTTTGTATTTTCTTTGATTTTTTATTTTTTTTGTCCCCTACAATTTCGTTTTTTATTTTTTCTATTTTTTCCTTCTTTCTTTTTCTTTGGAAATAAAGTTGAAATATGAAACATTATTTACATTTGGAAACATCAAATCATCAGGTATAAATATAAAACTCATGCAATGAAATATAGCATACTAACACCATGCATCTATAATTATATGTTTTACTTCTTCTTTACTGTTCCACAATTGAATGTATCTAAATGGGAGGGGTCCCAAGTTTTCAGTTGCTCCTAAAAATATTTCTATTGGCTTATGGTCTAAAGAAGCTAAGGGATAATTTTGGATGTTATTGAACTGAACTATGATACTATGTTGTCCTTTATAAATATTCTGCCCAATATTTATTTTATGTTTTCTTTCCCTGTCCTCTTGTTACTCCACATGTATTTCCCATTTTTTGGTGGGATATCCATTAGTTTGCAGCTCTCTATTATCTCTTCGAGAGAGTGTCGTGAAGGTTCTGAATGAAATGTGCCTCCTATTTTCTCCTTGGAATTTAAAACCAAATTTAAATCTCCTCCCATAATGAGTTTTTTATCTTGTTCCATCACGAGATTTTCTTTAAGTGTTTTCCAACATATTTCTTTGTATTTATAGTGATTTGGAGCATAAACATTTTAAATGCAATTTTTCATTTCCATGGATTTTTTTTTTAGCTCGGTCTTTATCCAATGTGACTATGTTTGCTGATTTTTTAGCTCCCACTTATCTTTGCATCATATTGTGCTTATTTCTCTCGAGGCCCCAATGATTGGGAGAGCTATTCCTTCATAATTATTTATTTTTTGGATCATATTATCCATTTCTTGTCGGTTGGTTTTGGTCTCCTGGAGAAAAATAATATCAGGCTTTCCCACTACTATAAGATCCTTTTTTATGTTTAGCTTTGAGGAATGTCCTAAACCTTTGCAATTCTAGGATACCAAATTCATTACTTACTGTGGTTTGGAACTGAGGGACCTTTCCCTCGATGAGTATGTTGGGCTTTCTCCTTGCTTCCTGTGCCTTTTTCAAGGTAGGTTTCCATAGGTTGTTGAGTTCCCATTGTCACTTCCTTTGTTTTTGTTGATTCTTTTGAATGATTTCTTGTAAGAATACTTTCAAAGGATGGGGGGCAGGGCTAAGAGGAGAGGAGGGGGTTGGAAATAGAGGTGGGACAAAGGCTGCAAAGCCAGGAGTGGAGGGTGGGGGATGAGAAGAAGGGTCGTCCCCAGTAGGAGTGTGGGGGGTACGAGGAGTGTTAGAGGGGATATTAAGAGTTTCAAAAGGGTTAGAATCAAAGAGGGGGTTGGATTCAAAGAGGGGAATGGAGGAGTGATGGAGGTCCTTCGAGGGAGGAGAGGTGGATGAGGTTGGTGGTGAAGAGGTAGGTGTTTTATTTCTTGTCTTCTTCTTTTTTACTTATTCCCATTTTGGTTCTTATGTTTCTTCGTTTTTCTTTTCTTATTCTTCTTTCTTGTTGCATCTATTAGAAAAATGTTTGAATTCGTGACATACCTTGCACTTGAAGGGAATTTTTTCATAGTCTGACTGCTGGACGTGAGTCCATTTTTCCACCTTGATCTGTATCACCTCTAGGAGTCCTTCGCCTAAGTTGACTTCTACACAAATCCTTGCACATGCCTGCATATTTTCTTTAGGTTCACTTTTGTCTATGTATTTTCCTACTGCATTTCCAATAGATTTGACTGACTTGTCTCCCCAACAATGTAAAGAAAGGTGGGGGAGGCGCACCCAAACTTGGACTGCATTCGTAACATCCAGCTCGAGATCAAATTCTGGAGCCCACTTGTTCAGATAAATTCCTCTTGTATCCATGAAATATAGTCTGTTCCTGAAGAAAAGATCTTTGTCTTCTTTTGTTTCGAAATGAAACATAAAGAATCCTCTTCCACAAAACCGAATGGATATTTTTCTTTATAAAACTTGTGTCCATTTTCTTTCAACTCATTTCTGAATTGTTTTTGGTGATGGCCAAAGACCAGTGAACTATCCTACAAGACCTCTTTCTGAGAGAGAAAAGGGTAGCTCTACGAGGTATTGAGGGAGGCAGAGTTATTTCTAGAATTTATGCAAGTTTTTTAACAAACTTTGTGATTGTTGGACGAGCACGAGGAGGGCCCATTGATGAGATAAGGCTCGCAAAGGCATATGCAGATTCATGAGGAGTTTTTTGCATCGAGATTGGACAATTAGAGAGAGAAACCTTTCCCGGAGCAGACTCCAGAGGGGCCATGGCGGCAGAGGAAAGTTGAGGCTGCAGGGATAGAGCGTTGTTAGGTCAGGCAGCAACAACAACATGCGCATTTTGTTATTCCTATCAATTTAACACATGAATGGGCATCTGTGGTCCCAAAATTTTTATAAAAGTAAAACATTTTTATGAATATGTTCACACTTGGAATTTTTATGGATATGTTCGGTGACCCTATGTATTTTTGTATGTTTTTCTTCTAATGTTGAACAGATGAATACATAATGTGTATATATGCATAGAAGCTTTAGAGCTTCGTGGAGGCTATTGGGTGATTGGAAGGATGTTTTTAAGAAGTGTAAGGTTAAACAAGATTGCACAAAGTACAAAACAATAATTGCTTCTTTATTCTATGGCTTCATTGAAAATCACTTTAATACAGTATAAGTAATATGTTCTCTTAATTTATGTGTAACAATGTGTTATAGAAATAGAGCTCTAATAGATCTCGGATGGTAAGTTTAGAAATGAATAAGCTCTACTAAGAAAGTGATTTGGGGAGAGGGGAGGAGGTGGGAAGAAATATTAGGTAAAATGTAATTATTGCATTTTATTTGATATTTATGCCTACCTTCATCCACTTTTTAGTAGCTTGGGATAAATATTTGGTAACTCCTAAGCACCATCAGATCTATTGTTAGACGATTGAGAGTTCTTCTGACATTAGATCCCATTGTTTTTAAGTGTCACTCCAATCTTGATTTTTGTAACTGTTCAACTTGTTGATATTTACATTAAAATAATTATAACCCATGAACATATTTCCATGGTGGGTTCGCCCAAAGAAAGGGAACTGAGTTCAACTTCCTCCCAACAGGCAATTTTTCATTTCCATCGTTGTTTGTTATATTATGATTTTCTCTTTGCAATTCGCGTAAGAATGGAAGGACGAAACACAGACCTGCGGATACAGAGTCACCTCGCCCGAAGTTTTGATAAATTTTGCTATGTGTCTCTCATTGTAGAAGAGATTCAATAAATGTTGTAGACATGCCGATTCGATCTCAAGAACTATTTGTAGAAGACACATATGGGTGACTTTTTCTCTACTCTGCTCTGTTATAAATTGGACAGTTGGCACCACTTCTTGGACTTGCCTGCCAAGTGTTAGATGTGACCAATCTCAAGTTGATGCCTTTGTTTTTCTAAGTATTATTTTTACTTTACTTTTATTTTAATCAGAATCTTCAATGTTGTGTTGTAAAGTAGTATTTATCCAAGTTATTTAATCCTTTTCACAAAGAGGCCATAACACTACCAAATTCTTATATTGTATGATGTACAAAATGGGGGACTTGTTTTTTAATGTAAATATGGAGCTTCAAAATTTTCAATTATTGGTTGGTGTTTCCTAGGTGTTGTAAATTTAAACTCTCTTAGGTTAATTGAGAGATGTAAAATCATTTTGTTTATTTATTTATTAAATAACAAAAGAATTATATATATATATATATATATATGAGAGAGCCTAAAACAGATTTATTTATATCGCGGTATTATATATTTAATTTATTTGTGTTTGGGTAGAATATATATTTTGTACATTTAGGTTGTGAATATTTTTAAGGGACTGTATGTTTTCACACCTATTCATATTGGGATAAATTTTTGGATGAAACTATCTAGAGGATTTTATATTATGTCCAACGTTTTCAGGTGAACTCTCCACCCATCATCAGGGAGCGAGAATTTGAGTGATCACAAATGAGCACTATGTATTCATTTATAGAAGAAAGATTTAGAAATAGTCGTTCAATGATAATGTTAAAATAATAAAATAGTGTTTAAAGATTAAAATTATTAAGAATAAAACTATTAAGATAATAAAATAGTCCTTAAAAATAAATCAAATAAAATAGAGGAAAAGGGGGAAGAGGATCATAGGGGATTATTAGGACTATATTAAGATTAACTAATTAGATGTTGAGAGTCAAATTAAGATAATTGAAAAATTAAAGGGAATTTCAATTAAAATTGTAATAATAATAAATAATAAATAAAATGAATAATTTTACTATTAATAAAATGATTAAGCCCCCTTATTTACCTGAATAATTAATTAAGTAGGGGATATATAATTAAGAGGAAAATCAGGATAATAAAAGGTTTAAATTAATAGTAAGAGTCAAGTTAAGAGATTTAAACACATTAATTAATTAAAGGGGTGAAAATTAAAATTAATATAAATAATAATAAAGAGGACAAGGGAGATTTAGATAGCATTAATTAACAAGTGAGAAAATATAAATAGTGAAATGACAAAAGCTTAAAAATTTTGATGGTTGATTACGAAGGAAAGAAAATAAAATAAAATTTGAAAATGAAAGGTTAAAGTATTTATTATTGGATTAAAAAATAAAATGAAAAATTGGTTACATAATAAAATGAATAGTTGGTTAAATAATTTTAGTAGTGATTGAAGGAAAGGAAAGCAAGCATGGAGGGTAAGGAGAGATAAAGAAACTAGAAGAGATGAAAAATATGAAAAAAGGTAAATAGATAAGGAAAAAGAAGGCGAGCTATAACTAATGAGTTAAATGGTGAATAATTGGATGCTAAGAATGGCTTAATTTAGCCATCTTATCGAAACTTTAATCAAGAAAATGGTTATAAATTAAGTCATTCTTGACATCCAATTATCCACCATTTTACTCATTAGTTATCGCTCCCCCTTTGTTTTCCTTATCTCTTTACCTTTTTCTTCTCTTCTCTTTTCTTTATCTCTCCTTACCCTCCTGCTTGCATCCCTTTCCTTCAATCATTCTTTAAATTATTTAACCAAATATTCATTTTATTATTTAACCAATTTTTTATTTTATTTTTTAATACAATAATAAATACTTTAACTTTCCATTTTCCATTTTATATTTATTTCCTTGTCTTGCATATCAATTATCAAAATTTTTAAGCTTTGGTTATTTGGCTATTTATGTTTTCTTACTTGTTAATTAATGTTATCTAAATTTCCCTTGTCATCTTATTATTATTTGTAACAATTTAATTTTCATCCTTTTAGTCCACAGGGTCTTGGATATATGGTGATCGGGTGCTCTGTTAAGACATTCCTTGATGTGAAGTCACTAGTTCAATTCCCCGCTCGATCAAGATGATATATTGGACATGTTGAAGATGTAGCCTTGTCAAGCATACAAAAAAAAATTCCATGGGGTATTGGATAGACGGTGATCGAGTGCTCTTTTAAGGCACTCCTTGATGTGAAATCACTAGTTCAATTCCTCGCCTGATCATGGTGATATATTGGACATGTTGAAGATATAGTCTTGTCAAGATTACAAACAAAAAATTCCACGAGGTCTCGGATAGACGGTGATCAGATGATCTGTTAAGACACTCCTTGATGTGAAGTCACTAGTTCAATTCCTCACCTGATCAAGGTGATATATTGACAAGTTGAAGATGTAGTCCTTCCAAGCTTACAAAAAAAATTTCACGGGATTACAAAAAAAAGGTATGCAGGGTCTTGGATAGACAGTGATTGAATGCTATGCGGGGTCTTGGATAGACGATGATTGAATGCTATGTTAAGGTACTTCTTGATGTGAAGCCACCAGTTCAATCCCCCCCCCCCCCAAAAAAAAAAATCGAGGTGATATATTAGACATGATGAAGATGTAGTCTTGCCAAACATACCAAAAAAAAATTGCAACTCTTTAATTAATCAATTTGTTTAAATCTCTTGACTTGACTCTTAATATTAATTTTATCCTTCTATTATCCTCATTTTCCTCTTAATTCTCTACCCCCTACTTAATTAATTATTTAGGTAAATAAAGGGGCTTAACCATTTTCTTTTAATAATAAAATTATTTATTTTATTTTTATTTATCATTATTATAATTTTAATTGGCATTCCCTTTAATTTTTCAATTATCTTGATTTGACACGCTCGCTCCTCCTCGCGCTTCCCCGGGCTAGGGCTCGTAGCCATGGGCCGCCGCTCTCGTCGTTGCGCCTCGCGCACAAACTCGCCCTCCCCACTGGCTGCTCGATGAGACTTCAGGGCTCTCCGCCCCCGTCGATCCGCTCCCGGTCACGTTTTCAGACATCTTTGATCGCAACCGGGGACAAAACGCCTGCCACACAAAGATTAAATAAGTGTTTATCAAAAGACTAGACACGATCCCTGCGCTCGCCGTAGGAAGACACCTGCAAAGCTGCACTGAACCTAGCAGACAGAGGACACAGGCTTATGGCCTTCACCCAAATCCGTGGAGGACTGGACGCAAAGAAATTGGAAACCCCTGATAAAAGATGAAGTAAAGAGCTACTTTGTGGGCAAAGGATATTTTGTATTTGTGTTTGAAAACATGGAAGACAGAAGCTTAATATTCAGAAATGGTCCCTACTTCATGGGGCCGCAGGGCCTGTACTTAAACAAATGGACTCCAGATTTCGACCCTTCCCAAGACGTCCCATCTGCCGTGCCGGTGTGGGTGAGACTCCCCCATCTGCCTCTTCACTGCTGGAATCAAAAGTCGCTCCAGATCATTGGGAACGCACTAGGAAAATACATAGATCAGGCTGTAAGAAAAGACCAATATGCATGCACCCGAATCTGTGTTGAAGTGGACCTTGAGGAAGGATTGCCTGAAGCGATCAAGCTCACGGTGGCAGGTTGGACGCATGTCCAAGAGCTCGAGTACGAACAGCTCCCCTTTAAATGCAGACATTGCCACGGCCACGGGCACTTCGCAAAACACTGCAAGAAGAGAGCAGAGGAGCAAACTGAAAAACACACCGGGGACCAGTGGACCCTAGTCCAGAGAACAGCCCATGCAAAAAAAGATGCAGGAAAAAGCGCAGCAGCAGGAGCCAGGAACACCTCTATTCCCACCCAGAAAGCGGAAGAAATCTCAAAAGAAACGGAGGGTGTACAAACTGAACCACTGAATAAAGCTCAGGAGAACCAGGAACATGCAGAAGGCCCTCCTCCTAGCAAAGAGGGAGGGGTCGCCATTCAGATTGAAGCATCCCAAGGCAGCCCCTCCAACCCCACCTATGCAGAAGTCACAAAGAAAAAGGCAGTCGAAAGCTCAGAGTCATCAGAGGAAGAAATCTTTGAGCGCCCATTAAAAAGAGCCGGAAGGAAATCCCGCAAGGAAAAAAGAGAGGAAGAAGCAGAAAGGCTCAAAACGCAAGGAAGCCAGTCTACAATAGAAATGACGATCGGAAGAAATAGCAGACCCAGGCCAGCCAAGGGTGGCTCCACCCCGCTCACAGGTAAATAATGAAGCTAGTCTCTTGGAATTGCAGAGGATTGGGGAACCACGCAAAAATAGAAGCAGTAAAGGACCTATTAAAGTCGGAACCTGCAGAAATCCTCTTGCTCCAAGAGACAAAGATAGAAGGACAAGCTCTGTTAGAAATCAGTAAGACGAAATGGAAAAAAAGCTCAGGCATAGCAATCAGCGCACGGGGCTCTTCGGGAGGACTGGCAACTCTCTGGACCGAAGATAAATTTCAGCTGATCAAAACCCACGAGACCCAACATTGGATATTCACAGAAATAATACATCTCGCAAGTAAGTTGACTATCTCTCTTGTAAATCTTTATGTGCCTGTCAATTATTCTGAAAAAAGAGACTGCTGGAACTCTCTGGCAGCATTTCTAGAGCAGGAAACCCCCAACAATATCATCCTTGCTGGGGATCTTAACATAGTGTTGAAAGCCAAAGAGAAAAGAGGAGGCATCAATTCCAAGGATCCCATGGTTGCTGTTGTGGAAGAGCTCGCCCAGCAATGGGATTTGCAGGATTTCAACCCAATCCAAGGGCTCTTCACTTGGTCTAATAATCGAACTGGGACAGAACACATTTCTGCCCGCCTGGATCGCTTTCTAGTGCAAACCTCCCTCCTCATGAATAAGAAGATCATAACCACGAAAATTCTGCCCAAGCTTTCCTCTGACCACAAGCCCATACAACTCTGTATAGAAGGTGAAGAGGACTTGGGTCCCATCCCATTCCGCTTCTCTCCTCAATGGATTGAAAGGGAGGGTTTCTTTGAGACGGTGAAAACAGCCTGGGCCACATCCATTTCAGGTTCACCAAGCTTCGTTTGGGAGCAAAAGTTGAAACTTACCAAAAAAGCTTTGAAGGACTGGATTAAGAAACCAGCCTCCAATCCCACCTCCCAAAGAGTCGTTGCAGTCCAGGCACTGCATTTCCTGCAGAATGATATGGAGAGAAAAAACATAAGTGCTGATCTATTGGACAGAGAAACAAAAGCACAGAGAGCAGCCTTCCAATCCTTTAGAAAAGAGGAAGAGTACTGGAGATTAAAGTCTAGAAGCTTGTGGCTAAAAGCTGGGGACCGTAACACCTCTTTCTTTCATCGGCAGTACCGAGCCAGATTGTCAAGGAATTACATAGCAGAAATAAAGACATCGGAGGGCAAAACATGCAAGGGATTCCAACAAGTCAAAGAAGCAGCTGAAATACACTTCCAAAATCTTTTCAGCTCGGGCGCCCATGGAGATGATGTGGATGAAGCTGATTTTCTCTCTCACATCCCTTCACTCATCTCACCAGAGGATAACTCTGATCTTTGTAAACCGGTTTCGGAGGAAGAGATTATCAAAGTCATATGGTCCATGGAATCTGACAAGGCCCCCGGACCTGACGGATTCACCATTCATTTCTACAAAGTATGCTGGGACATCATTAAACATGACCTTCAAAAGATGGTTCGGGGATTCTTGAAAAAAGCTAAAGTAGGTGGCAGCACCAACTCAACCTACTTAGCTTTGATCCCCAAAGACTCTAACCCGGAAACCTTTGCCAGATTCAGGCCAATATCGTTATGCAACGCCTCCTACAAGATTTTGGCAAAATTGTTGGCAACCAGATTAAAACCCTTGCTTCCCCGGATTATCTCTAGTCCCCAAGGAGGATTTGTGGAAGGTAGGCACATTCTGGACAACGTCATACAAGTGCCGGAGACCGTGCACTCAAGTAAGCAGAGAAATGAGAAAGGCATGCTCATAAAGCTAGACATGGCGAATGCGTTTGATAGAGTCAACAGAACATTTCTCAGCAAAGTCTTGCTCTCCTTTGGCTTTTCTCCCCAGTTTGTAAACCTCATTAAAGCCTGCACGGATAACCCTTGGATAGCTCCCCTCATTAATGGTAGGCCAGCGAACTTTTTCCAAGCTAAGAGAGGCATCAGGCAGGGATGCCCGCTCTCTCCCTTTCTTTACATCTTATTGGCTGAATCTCTAAGTCGAAAACTTGAAGCAGAAAAAATGATAGGCTCCCTTCCGGGCCTCAAACCCACCAGCAGAGCAAACCCTTTGAATCATGCCCTCTTTGCAGATGACTCGATTCTTTTAGGAGGTGCCTCAACCAGAATAGCGAAGGCCTTTGACACTGTCATAAGAAATTACTGCAAAGTCTCAGGAGCTCTGGTAAATGAAAAAAAAAGTGAAGTCTTCAGCTGGAACACTGATCAACAGGAGATTAACAATATAGCAAACATTCTTGGATTCAAAGGGCACTCCCAATGGGACAGGATCAGATACCTTGGGCTCCCCATAATCTCAGGAGTGAACAAGAGGTCGCTGTGGAGCGACATAATAAGCAAATTCAAAACCAAAATCTCGAAATGGGGAGGATTCTGGTTGACGAAAGGAGGCAAGGTCATTTTGATAAAATCTCAACTGTCTTCCTTAATAATTTACCAAGCAGCTTTCTTGCTCGCCCCCAGAAATGTTATGGATCAAATCTCCACTCTACTCAGAGATTTCCTCTGGCAAGGAGGCAGGGGCAACGACAAGAAACTGCACTTGGCAAACTGGGACACTGTCAAAAAGCCCATCGATGAAGGAGGACTGCAAATACGAGACCCCTCCCTGGTCAATCTCGCCCTTGGTAGCAAGATCCTGTGGAAAATGATTAACGAACCAAAGCACCCTGTCAGCGTCATTTTAAGATCTAAATATACCAGCAAAGTCGATTTCAGAAACCTACAGTTTGGAAACATGGCCAACAGTACGTTACTATGGAAGCTCTGTCATAAGAGCAGCAAATTATTCAGTAGAAACGCTTACAGGATCCCCGGGAATGGTAAATGCACACGCCTCTAGCACGACAGCATAATGGGGCAGAATCCTTTAATAGAAAACGCAGAGATCGCAGAATTAAGGGACTGGCTCATATCAACTGGAAAATTAAGCGTTTATGATATATCGGCTTGGGACCACAGAGATGAGTGGGGCGGTTGGGCACTACAAGACACCCCTGCCCATCTGCAAAACCAATTAAACAATATGCTACACCAGTTGGAAGGCGCAGCACCAATACATCGTGCCAAGCAAGACCGATGGGGATGGGGTCGATCTGGGGAATACAATACAGCAGAAGGCTTCAAAGCATTTCAGACAACAGGTAACAGTAAGCACAGTGCAGCGTTTTGGAAAAACGTTTGGGAGCCTCTAGCATTCCCAAAAGTTAACTTTTTCTTCTGGACGGTGATTCATAACAAGATACTTACTGGTGATAATCTGGCAAAAAGAAAGGTTGTTGGCCCTCACAGGTGCGCTCTTTGCAGGTGCAATACTGAATCTGCTCACCATCTGTTCATTGATTGCCTGTTCGCCAAGGATGTCTGGGATCTAATGCTGCAAGATTTCCACATAAACTCCCCCACTCAGTCCTCAGTAGCAGACCTTTTTGCAGAATGGAGTCATCTTTACCCTTCTCGAATACCTCACAAATCGTTTTGGTGTAAAGTATGGAATGCTCTGCCCAAGTTTGTTTGCTGGCAGATTTGGTTGGCCCGCAACCAGAAGATTTTCAATGACCAGGATCACACTCCCTTACAAGTTGCAGCAAAAGCCAGATCTTTCCTCCTTGAAGAAGCCCAGCAACATTACCACAAAGTGGATGCATCCCTTCTGCCGGTCGAGAAGAAGTGGCTCGGAACCTTTGAACCTCAAAGCAGAAAGAACCTCCCAGCTCCTCAATCAGAGCATCCATTCTGGAAAAAGAGAGACTCCGATGAAACATTTCAACATTGGTGGAGAGCTCAAAAAACACATACAATCTTCTTTGATGGGTCTAAAGGAAGCCAATTCCCACGGGTGGCGGATCATTATTGGAAGATTTGCAGGAACTCTTCTCACGGGGTCTTGGTCGGAGCCAACCCAGACGGGCTCTGAGTCTCTCAAAGCATGTCAGTGGCAGAAAAAGGGGATTAAAGAAATACGAGATGTTGAGGACTCGAGTTATCAATAATGCATTAAGATACGGAAAGAACATTAGGAAATGGTCAAGACAGATGGAAAACAAAGAAGTAGTCCTCTCTGCTTTGTCCATCTAAATTTTTCATGTTCTTAGAAGCTCAAATAGCGACGTTGATAAAGCCAACAAGGCGCAGAGGACAGAAATTGCTCTACATAAATGAAGAGCAGTTAATGAAAATGCCACTAATGAGGTTGATAAACAAACTATAGTGACTATGTATGATGTAGTAGAGGCTGCTGGCAGCCCACACTCTCTTTTTCTCAAATACAGAAATCATATCCGTTTTAAAAAAAAATTATCTTGATTTGACTCTCAACATCTAATTAGTTGATCCTAACATAGTCCTAATAATCCCCTACGATTCTCTTCCCCCTTGTTCCTCTATTTTATTTCATTTAGTTTTAACTACTATTTTATTATCTTAATAATATTTTTCCTAATATTTTTATTTTTTAACGACTAGTTTATTATCACATTATCATTTAACGGCTAGTTCTAAATATTTCTTCTATAAATGAATACACAATGCTCATTTATGATCACTCAAGTTCTCATTCCTTGATGATGGGTGGAGGTTCCACGTGAAACTTTAGACAGGTATAAAATCCTCTACAAAGTTTCATCCTAAAAATTCTCCCAATGTAAATACTTTTGTAATAATATTTTTTTTGAATAATTTTATTTTCATGGTTGGTTTCCATTTTCAATCCTTATTTATAGAATTTAAATTTAAAATTTAATGCATATTTAATTTTATGTAAACTAATTAATGCACATTTTATGAATCATATATATGAAAAACCATCTCCACTTTTACTATCTAGTTTATAATATGTTTTATCGTATAATAAATATTCACCTTAACCTAACTTATAGTATAATATATATTTCATTACCTTCCACAAATTCATTGCATCATTATATACACGTCATATTAGTTAAATTCAATACACCATTATTATTGGGGATTCAAATATCAATCAATAAAAATACATATTTCATCGTAAATATTTTCAATTTATTCTTTCTGCAATTGTATAACATGATTCCAATACCTTTTGGATTTTTAAAAATTACACATTTTTTAAAATAATATGCATATACAATGAATTATGGAAAAAGTACTATAACATGTTTTATAATGGTGGACACAGAGAATAAAATAAAGAATAAAAGTCGGTGTCCCAAACAAACGGGTCGCTTGGCTCCTAGTTGAACTGTCTTTCTCTGGGGGGCTTCCTCCACACATTGATTTGGCATGGGGAAGAATTGTACACCATCAGCGCATAGATTATTAGAAAACGTTTTCCACTTGTGTCATAATAATGGGCACCTGTTGCACTCTTTCCCCAGATGCTACTCACAGTGGGCGACTTGACAACTTCTAGAACAATGGAGCGGACCTGGAAATGGTGTTATGCCTTCTTGTGCGGTTATCCATGGCCACCACAAGATAGGTACACCTTCAGGCTCATTTCCCATCTCTGATTGTTGGATTTCAGGTTCCCCAACTAACTTGTCTTGTCCCTTACCTCTAGCCAGCACTGTGGACCATGCCCGCATACAGGGCTCTTCTGTCTCCCTCCCTCCTTCCCAGGATGGACTGCCACTTAGGTGACCCTCCCCGACGAGCACAACCACTTCTCCCTCCACTCCTCCTACTGTGCCTTTAACTATTTTGCATAGCCTTCCCTCGTCGGTCCCCGCTTCAGATAATTTGATGTCCTCTCATACTGCGACCCTTGCCCCATATGGGTCTGCACATCCTGCAGGCTCCGCTGCACCTTCCCCTGCAATATCACCCTCCAACATTTCCCCATATTTTCGTCATCTCATATTAGGCCAAAAATGTCACAGTTTGGAGGGGGAAACTAGGTCAGTTGTTGGCTTGATGGGGCCTAGAACCATGTTCAAAGATGGCTCTGCAAACCAAAAAAACCCACTATTATTGGCCCTTTCAACAACGATCTACTGCGCAGATCGAAGTCTCACTTGAGGCAATATAGGGGGATGCTAGAACCAAGTTTCTGCATCCAGAGGGACAATGGAGTGTGCCTTTAGAGCTTATATTCCTTTCAAATCTTCGCAGAGAAAATATACCAATTATACAATCATTGTTCAACACTTCTATTGAACTAACTTGCAGACTACACGATTATAATTTAACATTCATAAAACATCATAAATGATCATGAACAGGACTTCACAATGCAATTATAAGTAAAACACTTACTTAACACATATAACATAAAATATAAGTAAAGAAAACACATAAACGAATATCAAATATTTGTCTTCAAAATCCTTTCATTAATGCTCATATTTTTCCAATACAACCAATTCCACCTTGCGCACTCAGCGGCAGGGGTCTACGCACTCAGTTGCAGACTTCTTAAGGCCTTCGCGCACTCAGTTGCATGATACTTTTCTCTAACCCAACCCACAGAATACAGAATCAAAACAACGTTACATCCAAGTGCATTCTATGATCAAATATGAGTATATCATATCATGACTTCTATCCTAGATGACTTATATAGTCTTTACATTTACAATTTCACGGTTTGAAAATCATGGGTGGAGCTCAACATTCACAAAATATTCTCATTCTTTTACAATAGGGGGCGTTGACACTCCACTCCTCGATGAGTCTTTCTCCGCACTACACACTCCACTCCTCGATCTACGGAGTCTTTCTCAAAATATTTCCTCGAGGGGTACCTTGTCCAGCAGGCCCCCAACACAAAAATGTGACTCATATTGAGTCACACTATCGATGCGCCCCCGATATTTTCTTTGATGTCACTCAAGGCATGTTTCAGAGGTGGAACTGCTTCGACACACTGCTTTTCAACTTCTCGTACTTCGCTTAATAGCGTTTCGATGACTGGCCCTACTAACTTCCGATCAATTCCTTTCTAAGCCTGCCACAATGCTTTTAGCTTCATTTCCACATTCTATGAGAGCTTACTGGCCTCAGCTTCCCATGGCTTTGTTTTGGTTGTGATAATCTGCTCTTTTCGGTGCAACTCATCAACCTGTTCTTGCAACAATTTTCCCTCTTAAGAGATGGGTATATCGGTATATCGGTGTTAAGGTCTTTGTTGTGACCTTAATCTGGTCCATCAGTTCTAACTTCTCATGAACCTCCACTTCAATCCTCTGCACCTGAGGGTCCTCCTGTAGTGAGGCCCAGATATCCATGGCATCTTCAAATACTTTTGTGCACTCCTAGATGGTTGATTCAATCTGCTCAGTGGCAGCCTTGAGGTCTACTGCGTGTTGTTCTCGTACCTCTGGTGGAGTGGCGGGTTGCAATCGCAGCTGTAGTTCAACTATCTTCATCTGCATCTTGAGGTGTGATTGGTCGACCTTGGCTTTGGATTCCTTTACTGTTGTCGCGAGCTTGGCCACTTTTTCCTCTAGCACTGCAGCAGCCAGAATCTGGATCTCAGGGAGCTCACTACAAGCCTTGGAGATGGCTTACTCCAACTTTTGTCTGTGTGCAGTCTCTGCATCACACTCTTATACATCCAGTTTTTTTTTCCTTGACCATTCTCTGTATTTCTCGCTTAAAATCTTGTATAAATAATAGGGTGCACTGCTCTCTGATCTGTGATTCTTTAGCAGCACCTTGGTGAAACCCGTGCAATGTTTGTAGAGGTAGCACTACAAGGTTAAGCCTTATGTTCTACCAGTGCACCGCCTACTTCACCTGCTCTGCAGTATCAAAACATAATGTTCTTATAGGGATCAACACTGTGTAGGTATCAGTTTTCATGGCCAGTTCATGCGATGTCGTCCGTGCACCTACTTGTGCCTCACTCTCTTGCGCCATGCTCGCTTGAAGCCCACTCGCTTGACTCACACTCGATTGTACCGTGCTCGTCTGAACCTGCAAATATTTTAGGCCCTTAGGGACCTCTGCCAATGCCTTCCTGTATTTGTCTTCAATGTTATCCCATAGGTTCTCGGTGATGTTCTTAACAGTATCTCCTATCTCATCGAGGTCCCCCTTAGTGAGCACCATTGCTTCTGAGTCGGTGGACTTACTGGACTTCACTTTCTTCCACACATCTTTGATATGTGGCTATCGTCTTTTAGTCGTAAAGGAGGAGGGGGGGTCAGTTAGATCCATAATTTTATCATCTCCATGAGCATCGCCCCCTCTTGTTTTTGGAACCTCCATCTCTGTCTCAACCACCACTTCGGTCTCTTTACTAGTCACGAATGTGACTTTCTTGTGTAGCTTCCCAGTGGCATTCTTTCCTGTCTGCGCATTTGACTTCGCGCCACTCGTTCTTGCATGCTCCGTCTTTGTGCCTTTAGTGGGAAGATTTAGCCGATATCTCAACCATTCAGTGACTATGGCTACCACATCTTCATTTGTCACGAGGTACGGCAGCTCGTACCAGACCCTTGCAAGGTCCTTCTTCACCTAAATGTGTACATGGTGGAAATATGCTTTGAATTCGGTGACTTGCCGATATTGATTCAAAATACTTTGTGATAGCCGGATCTTTTGGATGATCACCGTGTGTATACTTATATCAAACCCAACCCAAAATATTTTTTTCACCATCACCTTGGTGGAGTTAGTGGGTTCCTTTGAACTCCATAGCAAGGCATACCGCGGAACCTCGCAGAGATTAGGGTCTGAATAGGAAAACTGTAACTCCTCGGGATCCCTCTAGGCCATCAATATTATTAAGAGAAAGATCCACGCATAGTGGAACTCTTTCCTTCCTCTCGAGCTTTGCAGTAGTCAACTAAAAACTCGTTCCATAGGTATGCTTCCCAATTGTATACAACCCCTTTGGTGCATTCTGCGGCCAAAGACACCACTGGCATAGAAACCTCCTTTGCACGACACTTCCGCATGATTTTTCCTACCAAAATGTGTGCGGAAAAGTGCACTAACCGATTCGTGGTGGAGTTGATTGATCAACCCCTAGTTCCCTTTGTCAAATCGTAATCTTTCTTCATCTGGTCTGCCAGCTTCTTGTCGTGATCCTTTCTCACAAATGTGTCAGTGGGGTCAAAATGGAGAGAAGGAAGTGCCTTGATCTTCCTTATCAGCATTGCACCAATAGGAATCTGCTTCCCCAACCATAAGCAATCATCATGCACCAAGGGCAGCAGTTGGCGCACACAAATTGTGTTGATGATACTTCGCCTGAAGTGTGGAACATATAGCATGTTCAATATCCCTTCTTCCTGGATACCAGCCACACAATTCATTAGTTCCAATCTAGTTACACTGGTATTGTCATAGGTCATGGAGCGTAGATATCGACTCGGCTCAAACTGTGGGTATTTGATGCAATCGTTAAAGTCCCAGTCCTCCATATGAAGCTGGGGCACTTTGCCCAAAAATTCCCCTTCAACCTGCACTTCATCTGGTAACAATGGCGTAAAAATATTATATTTTACTACGTCTGGATATTTTGTAGCTTCGCAGCGTCCAGCTCCATGGCAGAATATATGGGGGAAACCTAGAGATAGGTTCTACCTCCTCTAGTGCGATTTCTTCTTCGTCCGACTCTTCTACCTCGAAAACCTGCTTTTTCCGATCTTGGGCCCCTTTATTCCTCTGCTCCTTGGGAATTTTCTTCCGGGATGATGATCTCAACACTAGCTTCTTTGGATTTTTGGACGGAGCCGTGCACAAAGTGGTCTGGTTCCTGGGTGACCTCTGTCCTGTGACGATTGCTGGGGATCTAGCCATCATTGTGTTTTCTTGGCCTGGTCATATTGTGTACCCTATCCCTTCTCTGATCAAGTTTTCTCTAAACACCTCAAAGTTGTATTCTGACATGCAACAACTTGCTCGACACTTTGGCAGGCACAAAATCTCAATTCGAATACTTAGAGTGCAAAGTGTCTGAATGTGGAGCGAGTTGTATGATTTATAGAAAAATTCAAATGAAAACACCATGAAATACTCAAATAATCCTCAAAAATGCAGATTTGGCGATAGATCCACCCATATTTTCTCATTAAATACATCCCTCCCACTCCTTTTAACGACCAAGTCCTTTTCAAATCAACTGTTCGTGTTCCAACGGTCAATTTTTGGACAAACTTCGCCAAACTCCTCCCTTCGGCACAGTTCCCTCCATCTTCGCCATCGTACTACATACTGGACAATAATTCTACTATGACGAAGCCTCCCTTGGGCAGAATCATTTAGAGTCCCATGCTCTCTTTCAACTGCGTGGAGAATTAAGACTCTTCGATGTCCATATAGTCATTTTGAACCCCCAGGGGCGGAGTTGTCCCTGTATAGCTTCAATCGACTGCCATTAATAATTCCATGGAACAACTCTCCATTCAGCTTCGCGAGTTGAACTGCAACCCCTCCAAGATATTTCTGACAATGTAAGGTCCCAACCAGTGCATCTTCATCTTTCCTGAGAACTTTGTGAACTCGATGTCATACAAAATAACTATATCCTTGTCCTTGAACGTCTTCTGCTTAATATATCGGTCATTTTAGGCCTTTTCCCTTTCCTTATGCACCTATTGGTGAAACCTAGAGATGAACTGATCTTCCTCCAAGGCGAGAAGTTTCTCCAATCACTGCTCCATAATGTTGTTGTCTACCATATCCATAATAGTCATGATGCAAAGACTATGCACAATGTATTCCATCGGCATTACTGCTTCATGTCCATACACTAATCTGAACGAAGTCTGACTTTTCAACTTCTTACAAGTGGTCCTCTAGGCTCATAAAACTACAAGAATGCGCAGATCTCAGTCATCCATGTTGATGTTGCACACCTTCGTCGAAGCATTCTCCAGAATTTTGTTAAAGGCTTCCACTGTTCCATTCGCCTGGGGGTGATATGGCGTAATATTTTGGTGATGCATTCGGTACTCTGCAATCAATGCTTCAATAATGTTATTCAAGAAATGCGTACCCTTGTTGCTCATCAAGATCTTCAGACAACAAAACCTTGACAAACTATGTTCAAAAATAAGCTTTTTTGTTCTATCTGTGCTACAATTTCTCACTGGTTGTGCCTCAACCCATCTAGTGAGGTAATCTGTCGCAGTGATAATGTATCATGCACCTGTTTTCTTCCTAGGTGGATCAGTTGGTCCCACAAAATCAATCACTCATTTATCAAATTCCTACAAGGTAACTTGAGGGTGCAGTTACATTTCATCCCTTCGCGAAGGTCTACCAATCCTCTAACAAAAATCATAAGGGCTGAAATACTCCTTTAAATCTTATGCACCATGGGCAACCAAATTTCAACTCGCAGAATCTTCTGCGCAGTGGCCTTTCCTACGTAGTGACCTCTAGCAACTCCGCCTTGTGCTTCAACCAAAATGTTTTGGCATTCATGCTCAGGAACATATCTTCACAAGATCTCACCAACCCCCATCTTATATAGATGTCCTGCGATCAGAGTAAAGTTTGTTGCCTTTACTACCAACTCTTTCTTCTGCTGTGTAGTGTACTCCACAGGTACGATTCCTGTACTCAGAAACTTAATGATATCCAAGAAATGATCATATGCCACCCTCATAGTGAACAACTATGCATCATATAACCCTTACTTAATATTCGTTGGCTCTTCACTTGTCTCAATCCTAGACAAATGGTCTCGTTCTGCATTCAACTTACACGGCTTGACGATCACTTTGAAGTCATACTCTTGAAATAGTAGTATCCACCGACAAATCTTCCCCACCAACACAGGCTTATTGACTAGGTATTTCAAAGCAGAGTGATCTGTGAACATTTTGAAGTACACACCTAATAGATAGTGTTTGAAGTTTTACAGCACGTATACCATGGCCAGTCCTTCGCACTATCTGGTGGAGTAGTTCTGCACCTCCTTAGACAACTTCTTGCTTGCAAAATCAACAGGGTGATATAGATCGCCTTCTCCTGGCTGCATTAAGATAGCTCCCAAATCTATGCAAGACACACCAACATGTACATGAAATTCCTTTCCATTATGGAAAGACTAGAATAAGCGCAGTTACCATCTTTTCTTTTAGCCAATCAAGGCTCTTCTAACAATCATAATCCCAATAGAACGTGGCATCTTTCTTCAATAGTTTCTCCATTGGTGCAATGATCTGCGCATATGCCTTAATGAATTTCCTATAATAATCCATATGCCCAAGTTTCATGCGTAGCTGCTTCACATTTGTCAGGGGCTCCAAATTGATAATCACAGTGATCTTCGCAGGGTCTACCATCAATCCCTGTTTGCAGACAATGTGTCCTAAAAGTATACCATATGGTACACAAAAAATGCACTTCTTCATGTTCAAGGATATTTGGTACTTCTTCTAGGTATCCAACATCAGAAGCAGACTAGAAACATGTTTCTTTAGCAATCCGAAGACTTTCTAGTCATCAAAATACACCTCCATAAATTTTTGGATAAACGCTTTAAAAGTTGCGACGACAACTCTCAAAAATATGGCTGGAGCATTATTCAATCCAAATGGCATGACTGTGTACTGAAATGATCCCCATTCAGTAGTGAAAGGGGTCTTGATCCTGTCTTCCAACGTTATCCTAATCTGATGATAACCTAAAAATTCATCAGTAAATGAGTAGGCCTCCTGCCCTCCGACATTTTCCAATTCTTCGTCTGTGAATGGTGTCGAAAATGGATCATGGACACATGCATCGTTCAGATTTCAGAGATCAACGCAAATCCTTATTTCTCCCTTAGTTTTCTTCTCTTATACTACCATAGGGATAACCCACTCTGACTCCTCAACTTGTTCAATAAGGTCAGCACTAAGCATTTTGTCTAGTTCTTCCCTCAATTTCTCTTTATACTTGGGGTTGCTTGACCAACTTTCCATTAGGCTTTAAATTGATGTGCATAACTCCAAAATCTCCTATAATGCCTTTCAGATTCGAGAACTCCGTTAGGAACAGATCATGGTATTCATGCAACAATTCAGTGACCTTGCTTACCATTTCATCGTCCCAATATTCCCCAATATTCACAAACTTGGGCTCTTCTTTTGAGCCTATGTTGACTTGTTGAGTCTTGACAGGTTGTGCTATGTCTAGAATCTCAACTTCTGGACTTGCAACCTCACGCTTCCCTTCTGACTCTGGAATATTAACATTACGCGGATCTTCCTCACCTTCTTCTGTAGTCAGATTGTAACATTCTCGGACTTCTTCCAACTGCGCAGCCCAGTTAGGTTGTTTTGAAACCCTTGGCTCAACGGTAATTCATAATATCCTCATTCTGACTTCTTGCAGAGCATCATTAATACAATCCCAGCCATCAGCAAAGTTATAAGTTAATAGAAATCCTTCGGTCATCTCATACCAATTTGCAGTGCCATGGCACAGCTCTATCTCAAGATACCACTGTTCGGGTATTGTATCTAGGGAATGGAAGAATATGTGCACCCATTTAGGTTGTG
The DNA here is from genome assembly GCA_034641835.2 of Pinus albicaulis. Lineage (NCBI taxonomy): Eukaryota > Viridiplantae > Streptophyta > Pinopsida > Pinales > Pinaceae > Pinus > Pinus albicaulis. The sequence goes on along the minus strand of CM076575.1, from coordinate 788,419,931 downwards.
TGTCTTCACCCCAAATTGCGGTCCAACGAGATAAATGCTCGGGAGGATCATCTCTACCATTGTACTTCTCCACAATCTTAGTGTCTACATGGCTAAACCTGAGTCTTATCAGTCTACAAAACATCTTCTATCCTCCTAATATTTCTCTGTGTGCGCCCCACCATCAAGTTGCAGTGGACCTTAAGGCAAAGTCCAAAGCTTCATAGCGTTGTTCTTCAGGCATCTTCTTCTCAAATTCCTCCAGAAATAAGACAACATTTCCCATTCTATCATAAAACAACAAGTCACACACCTCTGATGTGACACATCGAAGTGATTTGGTAACTCGGTTACATCACTTAGTAGATACTTTATGCAAGCAGTTCTGGCATTGCTCCAATTCTTCATCAGAGTCCGAAACACACGAACTATCACACTCCGAACATATTCTTCCATCAATAGTGGGATTAATCCAATCCTCATCCTGCGCAGTGATTTGATAGATCTTAGCGATATCAATATCCCAATATTCATGTTGGACAGGTTTTATATGGCGCGCACCTTCATAGAGGTCCAATGGCACAATGACCCTAGTACCATTCTTTTCAAATACCATTTGTCTATTCTTCATGTTGATTATAGCATCCATGTCATAATCCCAATAAAATCCAAGCAACACAGGATACATATTTTTATCGTCAACGATCTCAATAACTTCAAAGTCGGAAAGCGCACTTGCTCCATCAATATCTACGTTAATTCCATGCAATCAACCCATAGGAATGATCTTCTGGTGATTTTCCATCCTCAACTGAATTGGTGACCATTGTAGCTTAGGTTTCCCCATTCGTTCCCATGTATGTTTTGGTAAAACGGTGGCATTTTATCCAAGATCAAGGATGACATGATCCATCTCATAATCCCCTACTTGCGCAGTCAACCACATCTCTTTGTCAGTTCTCTTCTTATTTTTGTAAAGTTTATTTATTGTGTGTTGTTCCAGTCGTGGCTCTTCCTTACCAGCGGAGTTTTTTATCAGCTCCTGTAATCCTTCCACAGCCTTCTGATCCCTTAGAAACTTCATACATGTCTGCAAGAAATACTTCATAATAGAGGGATCGACTTCCTTTTCTTCAGTAGTATCCTCAGGTTTATTCTTCAGTGGAATCACTTGTCTCCACACGGTTGATGTCGAAGATCCAGTGGTCGTAAATTTATTCTTTTCTTCCATGAATGTTTCTCTCTCACATTGTACATTGAACCCAACATTCTTGTCTTGAGCTTTCCAGACCCATGTATCCTCTATAGGTCGCTTTCCCCCTGCACGGTCTTCCCCAATATTTATAACGTTGTGTGTTACTATGTTAACACTTGGATCTTCCTTGCGCGGTTCAACTCTCATCTTTTGTATGTTCTGAGCTGGATTTTCATTGTGATTCTCCTGCATTTTAGTCAATAAAGTGGGACACTATCCAATTTCATGGTCAAATGACGACAATACTTACAGGAGGTTGCAGAAGGATTCTGACAATTCCTAGAAAAATGTCTAGGTTGTCTGCAGTTGTAGCATATGATATGGCCTCGTCCACGCCCAGCACCTCCTCCTCGGCCTTGGAAACCTCATCACGTTGTCGGCGAGTCTGAATCTTCACAACCTTCTACTTGCATTTTGTATGCGCCAGGACTATGATGCATTATTAGATTGTAGCTTCGATAATGTTTTTCATCATGTCCCACTAAACTATAGTAATTATAGACCAATTGCTTCAGCGATATGACATACTTTTACAGCGTATGATAGTAATCAGTAGATTGCTAGCCTGTAAATCCGCATATGCTACACCAGATATTTGTCCATACACTTGGTCCAGTACTAGGTCCAGGCTTTAGTGGACTCAGTATCCCAATGCCCAAATAAACTCGAAACACAGGGCATTGATCTTTATAGTGACCCTTCGCTTTGCACTTGATACACTATACTTCCGACCTCATATCAGGCTAAACCTCCTTCCCCTTCTTTAAATTGTGGAGATCCATATGTAAGATTTCCAACTGGATTTGGATCTGCTGAACCCCTATGCTGGTATTAGTGACCGGAAAAGCTTCAATCTTCATCGTAATCTCCAGCGCTTCAGCTTGGATTGTGATCTTTTGCTATGACAATGGAAATTTGAGATGGGGTAACAGGGTAGAAAAAAACCATTCTTTTTGTTGTCCATCATGGATCTCAAATTTGATTTGACTTAGTAGCATTTTAAAGCTTTGACCTACTTCCCACACAGTTTCAATTACCAATTTCTTAATTTATTTGATCTTCATAATACACTGGGACCTGTGACTTAGGTTTCTTGAACTCGACATTCAATGCATCCTTTGTCTGGGCTAACATGGCATTTTGGTTCATTGTTGTAAAATTCATGTACCAGGACAACACTTTGTCCTGCAGCACTATGACCAACTGCACTTTCTTCATCATCAGTAATGTTTTGTGATCCCCATATCGCTTCTACAACAAACCATAATTCCTCAGGGTCATCCGATCCCTTGAAAATAGGCGTCTTCGGTGCTTGGGTCATGCTAAATGGAGGAGGTGGAGGAACAAAATGGGGATGGGTGGTGACGAGTGTGGATGGTTGTGGAATTCCAGCAGCGCTCTGATGATCTCCAAATTTTATTGGTGCACTTGTAAGGGTGGCGGGGTTGCTTTCTCTTTCTTCATTCTCAGATCCAAACAGTGGACTATATTTAGATTCAACGTAAGTATCTTGATTTTTCCTAAACCTTTTACCCCTTCGCATAGTACCATTTTCTCTTCCTCTGAACATAAATCTAATTGCATCTGTAGTACGCCCTTTCCACACAATAGCATCTTAATCCATAACTTCAATGAGTTTAAGTACTTACCTTGAGGACCTTTGAAATATTTGCACTCTACTTCGCTATAAGATACTGAAGTATCGACCGCGAACTCAATGATAAAACCTCTAAGGATATTATCAACCCAATAATCAACAGCCCTCGCGATCTCATTATCAATACCCTTCAATTGCTTCATCAACTAACAAGTCCACGCAGTAGGCTTATAGTTGAAATGGGATGTTTGATCAGCTAGTATTGATAACCACTCGTACAACTCGCCAGCAAATGACAATAAAAAGCTATCGTGCTTATATGTAAATAGATATTTTTGTAACCACTCTTCAGTAGATATGTGCGAATTTATGTTTTCTTTGCACAAAAAAATCGTGTTCTTTTAGATCTACCCTGTCTTGCATCTCTTTCTTAGATGGTTTCTACATCCGCATATCCCTTAGTAAGATCCCGGTCCCAGCTACAAAACCAATTGTTGGCTTGATGGGGCCTAGACCCAGGTTCAAAGATGGTTGCGCGAACCAACAAAACCCACTATTATCGGCCCTTTCAGGAATGATCTGTTGTGCAGACCGAAGTCTCACATGAGGCAAAATAGGGGGATGCTAGAACCAGATTTATGCATCCAAAGGGACAATGGAGTGTGGCTTTAGGGCTTATCTTCCTTTCAGAACTTCGTAGAGCAGATATACTAATTATACAATCGTTGTTCAACACTTCTATTGAACTAACTTGCAGACTACGATATTATACTTTAACATTCATAAAACAAAATAAATGATCATGAATAGGACTTCGCAATGCAATTATAATTAAAACCCTTACTTAGCATAGATAACATAAAATACAAGTAAATAAAACACATAAACAAATAACATAGATGTATCTTCAAAAGTCTTTCATTAATGCTCAGATTTTCCCAATACAACCAGTTGCACCCTACGCACTTAGCTGCAGACTTCCTAAGGTCTCAGTGCACTCAGCTGCAAGATCCTTTTCTCTAACCCAACCCACAGAATACAGACTCTAAACATTGTTACATCCAAGTGCATTCTATGATAAAGTATGAGATATATGATGTCATGACTCTTATCCTAGACTCTTTATATAGTCTTTACATTTATAATATCATTATCTGAAAACCATGGGCAGAGCTCAACGTTCACAAAATATTCTCATTCTTTTACAAAATAGGGGGCTTTGACCCGCCCAAAGCCCCTAATACTTTGATATAACTCCGTGTTGTGCACTCTGATCCTCGATCTGTGGAGTCTTTCTCAAAATCTTTCCTCTAGGGGTATCTTTTCCAACACTAGCCTCGACACAAACTATGAGGGTTTTCACAGGTGCGCTTGGCCCCTGACCTGGATTCTAAGAGTTTTTGAGATGTCCCCATAACAACCGTATTCAACCAGGTGCTTAGAGATTTGTTGCCCGATCGTTCAATTCCCCAATGCATTGTGTCTCTCTCAATCTTCGAGAGTTGGGGGATTGGATGAAATTTTCTTCCCTCAAGCAATTTTTACTTGAATGCTCTTTGTCCTTGGTTCTTATCCAAGAGACTATGTCTCCTACTGACAAAAAAATCCTCTACTTATTTTCCTTCCATGTTCCCATATTTGAAAATGGTGGCAGTTGATTCTGTGGGATTGTCTTGGGGTTTAGCGGCCATGTCGGATCCTCTTCATGCACAATTCAAGGCTTTTCATATTTTCGTTGGTATACTCCTCACTGGATATATTCGGGTTTTTCCTGACCGTGTTCACGTCATCAATGTTTACGTGTCGTATACAAATCGAGACTCTTTTTGGAAATGGATGGTGGAGTGTGATATAAACCAAGTTGGCTTGCTCGTCGTGGCTAGTGATCTCAACTATACACTTTCCAGGGAGGAATACTGGGGCACACACTGTCACGTTGATCCATTGGCAAACTATATCTCTGATTTGTTCAATAATCAGAATTTGGTGGACATACTACCTACCACTATGTGCCCAGCATGGTATAATGGTTGGAAGGGGGGAAAAATGATATCCAAGCGGCTAGACTGGTTTTCGGTACAAGAAAGTGTTGGAGATGTGGGGCTCTGTCAGTACTCGAGTGGTTGGTCTTGTGATCTCAGACCATAGGTCGATTGTGCTCCAGTGGACCATGGACACACCACATAGGGGATTTCCATTCAAATTTAATAGAACGTGATTGGAGGACCCGAAGTTCATTACACTGGTTTTTCAGTTCTGGAGTACATGTGCCTAGACAAATGACACCTCCCAGATGGCCCATCTCTCATCTTCACTACAACGTCTGAAAACAAAGGTGTGGACTTGGGAAAGAATCCAGAAGAGACAATTACTATTAGAGTTGAATGACATCATTGAGAAAACTCAGTCCATCTTCGGCGATATGGATTGTGGGTGGTTCTCACAATCGAGGTGGGACAGGATCAAGGCCCTTGAGGCTATAAAGGGCACGATTTTGCTACAATAGGAAAAAACGTGGCGCCTATAGATTCGGGCTATTTGGCTGCAGGAGGGTGATAGGAACACCAAGTATTTTCACAACTTCACAAATATGCGGAAGAAGGCCAATGCCATTTGGGAAATTGTGGAATATGACAGTCTGAGATCCAACACGACGGAATTTGTTAAGGCTACGGCGGTGAGATGCTTTGAAACACTCTTCCGGAAATGGGATGGTCTCTTCGTGGAGGATCAAATTTGGGGTACTACGGAATACCTGGTTATGTTCTCAGACGCTGGTAATGCACATATTATGTGCCCTGTCACCGCTGCCAAAATCAAAAAGGTTCTACAGTCATTTGGGAATGACCGTAGCCCGGGTCCAAACGGGTGGACGGTTGAATTCATTTCACAATTTTTTTATCTTTTCATGTAGTATATTATTAATATGGTGGAGGAAACTCGCCGGACGGGACACATCCATGGTGCAATCAACTCTACCTTCATAGCATTCATACCCAAAACATCAGCTTCCACATCATTCCAGGACTACCGCTCCATTTCCTTGTGTAATATGGCATACAACATAATATCCAAAACCTTCGCGGACCTCATAAAGGATGCCTTCTCCAAACATATTACTCTGGAACAATTCAGGATTCTACACAACCGGCTCATACACGATGCATTCGCCTCCACGCAGGAGATCATTCACACCATACACACCCTTAAACTGGAGGCATTGGTTATGAAAGTTGATCTTAGAAATGTTTTTGATTGCATGGGCTAGGAATTCCTACACATGGTTCTGACTAAAGTTGGCCTCACTAATATGGCTATTGAATGGATTATGGGATGCGTTACTAACGCTAATCTGGCAGTACTGATAAATGGACTTCCATCACGGTTCTTCAAAGCTAGTCGTAGCCTGCAGAGGGATGTGCGCTCTCACCATTGCTAGTTATTCTTGTTATGGATTGCCCGAGTCATAAAATCTCGGATGCTGCTCGGATGGACCTTTTCAGCGGTATTAGGGTCATGCATGAGCGGGAGGCTACTCACAGCTTCTTCGTCGATGATATGCTATTTTTTTGGTATGCTTCATATCACTCAATGGATATATATTCGGGACATTGTTGAGAGATTTGGTTGAGCTTCAGGGATGTATGCAAACGGGCCCAAGTCACAAATCCTTCATTATAATGGGGACATGGTTTCCATCACTCAGGTATGTGTTGCTTTCAATTTTAATACTTGCCCTCTTAAGAAAGAGTTCACATACCTCGTATTTCATTTAAAAATATGAAATTATATTGTGGTAGACTGGAGTTGGTTAATTGAAAAACATATGAAGAAGTTGGGTCGTTGGTCTCGAGATGGATCACAAAGGAAGGTAGATTCATCCTTGCACAGGTTGTTCTCCAACAATTGGTCATATGTTGGGCTCATCTGTACATTTTGCCTGCTAACATTATCAAACAAATTCGCAAAATTGTTGCTCGATTTCTCTGGGATGGCAGGGAGATAGGTGGTAAGTATCATCTGACATCATGGGATAGCATCACGACCCCGAAGGCATCGGGCGGCTGGGGACTTTTAGATGTGCATATATTTGGCGGGGAGCCTTATTTCAGCTGCCATAGGCCCATTAATGCGCCCAGTCAGGAAATGCTCGCCTATTTCAGCTGCCATAGGCCCATTAATGCGCCCAGGCAGGAAATGCCGGCCGCACGATGATGGCGAGCATTTCCTACCTGGGCGCATTAATGGGCCTATGGCAGCTGAAATAAGGCTCAATATTGGTCGGGCACTGATGTTGAAATCTCAGTGGCGGGGTCTTAATATCCATGGCACGTGGCGGGATATTATCAAATACAAATACCTACAGGGTCTGACTTCTGTCGTATGGTACAACCGGGGTATACTTGGTAACCGCGGGGGATATATGATCTGGATGAGCTTTAAGAAGGTTTGGAGTCTATATATGCAAAGATTGAGCTAGTCTTTTGGGGATGGCACGAATGTTATCATTGGAAAAGATGACATTAGGGGTGTTGAAACAGGGCGCTGGAAAAAGCCAAAAGAAATGTGGGAAGAAAGAGTATGTATTTTTTGCTCTTCCGGAAAAATGGAAACAGAAAAACATTTCATTCTAGAATGTGAGGCCTTCAAAGACACCAGGGAAAACTATGCAGGTATTCTGGCAGCTAATTCTTGGGATAAACTATTCAGCGAAGAGTTTGTCGATAAGTTGGGAGTGGTCATTGTAAAACTTCACAGGGAAAGGGCCGAATACAAGAGTCAAATAGAGAAGCAATCTGTCCCATAGGATATTTTTAGCCTCGTGGACATTAAAAATTCTTTCTTTCTTTCTTTCTTTCTTTTATGTCACGCCAAGTAGACAGTTGATATATGGACTTCATGCTCCAGGGATCTTCTTCCTTCGACAAGTAATCACAACTTGGAATGGTATATATCCAGTATGGATGGAGGCGGTCGAGTTGGGGCTGCAGCAAGATAACGCTCGTGAATGGAACTTGTATTGGCATGTTGGATTACAACATAATGACTATGGTTACTATATGACCTGGGGATGTTCACTCCAAAATAATATGGTTAAGATCGGGAAGACATACAGTAATTACATCTTCCCCATCATCTGTGGTACTTTGATACACAAATGGTTCCATACTATGTGGAAGTCACAAGCCCCTATCAAATTTATCATTCTGTTTTGGCTGGTGTGGAATAAAAAGATATTGACTTGGGTGAATATCTTCAAATGGGGTCACTCTGGCCCGGGGTGATGCATCCTGTGTAAGTCCTCATCAGAGGACCATATCCATTTGTTCTATCAGTTTTCGGTGTCGGTACAGATTTGGAGTAACATATTTATGTCACTCATTATTTGCTCTCTCCAATTCTATTCTGTGGAGGAGTGCGCAACATGGTGGTAGGCCAGGGGTAAGCATTATGGTACCCTTCCGCTGTACTTTCACTGGTTTGTTTGGATTTCCAAGAATAAGAAACTATTTCAGTATATCCCTGTGCACCCTGCCTGGGTGGCCATGCAAATTATTCACTGCTATAATGGTGCTCATGCCGACACTCCTCCCCCAAGGGACCTATCCCACAAACTCAGGCTACACTTGATAACATACCCTGCCTGATTTTTTGATGGAGCTGCAAAAAAACAACTGTTGCAGATGTGGGGTCTGGATCAGATTGGACAGTGTCACTACAAGGTATACCGGAACGGGGGACATGGCACCAACACTCGTGCTGATGTTCTTGCATTGTGGGTATTGTTGTGGTTCACAAAATAACTTTACATTGAGGCACTTTTTGTATTCGGGGATTCACAGGTGGTTATCAACCATATGAAATATCAAACAAACTTCTTCCCCCCACATCTCAACCACTGGATGGCTCAGATCTACAAACTACAGGATGCATACAACTGCATCTAGTTTCATCACATTTATAGGGAGTGCAAAAATGAGGCAAACCATCTCTCCAAGCTGGGATTAAATGATCAATATGGCCACATGCACTATATACTTTACACACATGTTGATGTCCAAGCACAAGGCTCCATTCCTATCCACTGAACGCTCTGGAGATGACTGTAACGCACTTTTTGGTTGTAACTTTTGGTTGCATTTTTGTGCTTTAGGGTGACTCATACAAATCTGGGTTTACTACTTCGCTTTATGTGTTTCGGGCCTTAGGTTGCTACTTATTTTCACCTGGGACAGTATGCTAACTGCTATTTGATGTAATTTGATGTAAATTTGGGTAAATATATGGTTTAGATGTATAAGTTTTATGTTTGAACATTACATACCCGAGGATGTACTAAACAATGGGTTAGGAATATGCAATGGTACATTAAACCAGCACGTTTTTTTCTTCTCAAAAAAATAAAAATAAATAAATAAATAAAAATAAAACTTACACAATGAAAAATCTCAAGATGAGGATGCACACTATCAGAAATTGAAAGCGATTGTTTTTCTTTTTTCGATTGCATTATAACAAAAAAATGATTGGATTGTAGTTATATTCAAAATAGACAAATCATATTATTGTGAAAAATGTAAAGGTTCATTTAGTTTATGATAGGGAAAGATCATTTAAGTACAAATGTCTATTGAAATGAACAAACTAGAATGAAACGGGGAAAAGAAAGATACATATGAAACTTTGTGGTTGCTCCATATAGATTACATTTCTTCAGTGTCTTTACTCATCTGCTGGATTATTTGTAGGCATCACTTGATCATATGTAGGAACTCATATTTGCAAAGTCGACAAAATATTCTAATATTAAGCTTTTTATTGATGCATTCGCCTTGATAGAGATGTTTGCATGGTAGTTGTTTTGCTTCTTGGCCCAAACTTATCATGTCCTACAGATGGAACAAATTGCATCTTCAGTGAAGTCTTTTATCTTCAATGATTTTTTATATGACAGGATTCTTCTCGAATTTATGCCTCAGTATGTTTCCTTTGCAACATCTAGTGCAATTGCTAGTTTACCAAATATTTCCCCTCAACTAGTCCACTTTTTATTGTAATTTTTCTTTATATTTGAAGTTTAAAAGTAAACAAAATCAATTTTAAAATTAGTAGGGGTGAGGGGAAATATTGACTAAAATATAATATTTAGGTTGGGGGTGATTGGAAATATTAGGTAAAATGTAATAATATTAAGAGTAGTAACAAATATTGGGTAAAATTTAATAGTATAATATCATATTTTATCCAAAAAAAATTCAGTCCATCCACTTTTTATTATTATTAATTATAAAAAGAATATATATATAAAACCTTATCATGGAGATTCTTAACTCTTAAATAGACTTTCAATAATTTTGAAATATCTCTAATTTTGAATAGATTCAAAATTACTTCTTAAAAAACTAATTACAACTTAAATTCTTCACAAAACACCACATTCATGAACAATTCATCATCATTATCAATTAGGGCAGTTATATAAATTAAATATTATCATTATCAACCAATGCAACTATGTAAATTAAATATTATAATTATCAACTAGCACAACCATCTTAATTAAACTGTTGGTCAACGCACATATACATCAAAACAATTATCCCTTGATACATAACATATTGCCAAAAAAAAAAAAAACTAAATTAAAACTTTATTTTAAATTATTATCATTAATTATCAAAATAATTAACATATTAGATAAACATATATACATTTAAAAAACCATATAATAATATTTTTTTATCGTGAAGATTCAACCTCATCTTATCATTTATCTAGACAACATGTGTGTATTGGTATCGATCCTTTGTCTGGATGCAACGATAAACATATCCTCCCTCGCGATCTAATCTCATTCCTTGCTGAACATCGGATAAAATTCTTACACCAGATTGGAGACCCAAATAGATCGGACATCTGGGGTCAGCACTAGCTCTCTGTCAAAGAGCTACAGCTCCCTGCACAATGGCATGATGAATGGGGAAATTACCTCAAAGCTTTGTCCTTGTTACACATCAGAATAATCGATTAGGATGATGAACTATTGTGGGTTCTCTCCAAGCATGGTGCATACACTCCTAAGGATGGTTATCTCATAACCATTGGCTCAAGAGAACCGGAAGCGACAACTAGTGGTGGAAACATGTATGGAAGCTCCAGGGGTCGCCTAAAGTGAGATTTCTCTTCTGTTGCATCATGGAAAATAAAATACCAACTCAAGAAAATCTGAAGAACCATGCCCATCATGGCCCTTCATGGTGTCCGTTATGTCCATTCACTTTTTATTATTATTAATTATAAAAAGAATATATATATAAACCTTATCATGGAGATTCTTAACTCTTAAATTGATTAGATTTTGATCAAGGACCTAAGTGATAGCTCAAATTTCAAATTGTTTGAAAGTGTGTCGAACCTGAGCGACCAGATAGATCTCATCTTCCTGATTCCGACGCCACCAACGGTTCGAAAAATCGACACCGTATGAAGAAGTTGTCGCGATTTGAAAAAAGTCTAGTAAACTGCAATTTTTGACATTTGACCAGGGTTAACTGGGTTTTTAATAAAAATATATATATATATATATATATATATATATATATTCCCAGAATATTCCTCTCAGGCGAATTTCAGGTTGAAAAGTGTTCAATTATTATTGGCATACGGATTTGTAGGCCAATGAAAAGGTGCCACGCGCCCAGCCCTGAGGCCGCCACGTGGCCCTTGGACTGCGTGTTAAAATTTTGGTTAGGGTCCCCGGAGTCGACCCCGCAACCTCCGGACCACACGCGTAGACCTCCACCAATCGAGCTACAATGTTTCTTAACTATATTAGTCCACGCATTTCATTTGAAGTTTCAAACATTTGCATACGGGAGTTGGGGACCACCGGTGGTCCCATCTCGTCAGCGGCCCCGTAATGCGTTCATATGTAAACGTTAAAAGAAATGTTACCCGCAGGCGGTCCTTCGTTTATGGTCACATTACAACATTACCGAAAATGTTAAAGTGTTGTCACATGCAACGTTTATCATAACTTCTAAGCTGATGGTTTCGCAAAACAGTTTGTTAACGCGGATTAAACTCCAGCTTAAAACAATTTTACCGTGGTTTCGGCCTTGAGTTCTTCTTGGCATTCAATTTGACCGTGGGTTTTGGGGGTTAGCATGTGGCCACACCCTACCCATAACCTTTTATGCTAACAGTTAGACTGGCGGGAGTAATAGCATGCCCTTCGATTTAGGCGGATTGCAATATTTGGAAATCTAACTGGCAGTGGGCCCAAGATTAGTGGAGTGTTTTAGGGGTTACTGTGAAAAATTGTTAATGCTCTATCTTGAGCATTATTCGACCATCATTGGAGTGTGAATTGTAAATTTTGACTTTATTGGACATTCCAAACTCAATAGTGAGGGTTGCAGAGCCATCAGAGAAAGTATGAGGGTGATTTTTCTTTAAATAAGTTTTAGGGGCCACTAGGGGCTAGCAGCAGAAAGAGGCCTAGCCAGGGCAGCTAAAGGCCTTACTCAGGAAACCAATCTTCATTTTTAGATGTTTCAGACATTCTAGAACTAACGGTGAGGTTTTCAGAGCTAGTAGAGGACTTCTGAAGGTGGAGATTCTTCAGAGAAGTTCCAAGGGCCACCAGGTGCCAGCAGGAGAATGAGGCCTATCCAGAGCAGCCAGTATCCATTCTCAGCAAACTAGTAGTGTATTCTGACTATTTTGAGCCTTCTAAATCCAATGGAATGATTTGAAGAAGCTTTTGAATACTTCTGAAGGTCGATATGCTTCAGAGAAGTTTTCAGTGAACCCAGATCCAGGGAGTGCCACTAGGTGTTGGAGGCGTAACCGGAGCAGTCGGAGGCCAATTTCAGTAAGTGAATAGTCTAATGTAACTATTTTTGACATTCTGAATCCAATGAAAGGATTTACAAATTCATTTGGATACTTTTGAAAGTATAGATGCCACAGGGAAGTTTCGGGCAGCTTAGGGCCAACAGTGGATGGAGGCCTAGATTGGGAAGCCAATGCTCATTTGGAGCAAATGAACAGTTTATTTTGGGTGTCTGATATGTACTGGAGATATTAGGTGATGTTTCAGGGACAGAAAATTATTTCTTAAGTATTTAGTGCCACAGAGAAGCTCAGGGAAGCTTAAGGGTGCCAAGAGAAGAGGTCAAGTCTTAGGGAACCTAGGTCTATCTTCAAAGAGATTGCAGCCATTCCAAGGGTATGATGGTATTCTAAACCCATTGGTTTAGTTCATATAATCATTTTAGTTAATTTTATACTTGTAAAAGAAATTTTTTCGTCATCATCCGAAAGAGCCAAGTCAGTTGACAATGGCTCAAGGAGACATAGCCCACGATATTCGGGTGAACTCCTTTATTAAATTTAAAAAGTGGTATGTGTAACCATGAAGTTTAAAAATGTTGGAAGAGGATGAAGGCATACAAGAAAGTTCATAATGGGGAGGAGTGATCAGATTTGGATCAAGGACCTAAGTGATAGCTCAAATTTCAAAGTGTTCGAAAGTGTGTCAAACCTGAGTGACCGGATAGATCTTATCTTCCTAACTTCGGCGCCGCAAACGGTTCGAAAAAATGACACCGTATGAATAATTTATCGCGATTTGAAAAGTCCAGTAAACTGCAATTTTTGACATTTGACTAGGGTTGACTGGGTTTTTGAAAAGTCAAAAAAAAGTATATTCCAAGGAATATTCTTGAAATATTCCTCGAAATATTCCTCTCAGGTGAATTGCAGGTTGACAACTGTTCAATTATTATTGGCATACGAATTTGTGGGCCAATGAAAAGGTGCCACGTGGTCAACCATGAGGCTGCCATGTGGCCATCCCTGAGGCTACCACGTGGCCCTTGGACTGCGTGTTAAAATTTTGGTTAGGGCCCCTGGAGTCGACTATGCGACCTCCGGCCCGCACGCATAGACCTCCACCAACCGGGCTATAATGTTTCTTAATTATATTAGTCCACGCGCTGTATTTGAAGTTTTAAACATTTGCATGCGGGGGTTGGGGACCGCCGGCTTGTATTTGAAGTTTCAAACATTTTCATGTGGGGGTTGGGGACTCCCAGCGGTCCCAACCCGCCGACAGCCCTGTTGTGTGTTCACATGTAAACGTTACAAGAAATGTTACCCACCGGCAGTTCATCGTTTATGGTCACATTACAACTTTACCGCCAGCGTTAAAGTGTTGCCACATGCAACATTTATCATAATGTTTAAGCCGACGGTTTCGCAAAATAGTTTGTTAACACGAATTAAACTTCGCCTTAAAACAGTTTTATCGTGGTTTCGGCCTTGAGTTCCGCTCGACATTTAATTTGACCGCAGGTTTTGGAGGTTGGCATGTGGCCACCCCCTACCCATAAAATTTTATGCTAATAGTTAGACTCACGGCAGTAATAGCACGCCCTTCAATTTAGGCGGATTTCTATATTTTGAAATCTAATTGGCAGTGGGCCCAAAATTAGAGGAGTTGTTTTAGGGGTTACTGGGAAATTTGTTAACGCTCTATATTGAGCATTATTCGACCATTATTGGAGTGTGAATAGTCAATTTCAAATTTCCTGGGCATTAAAGACTCATTGGTGAGGGTTGTAGAACCATCAGATAAATTCTGAGCGTGATTTTTCTTTAGAGAAGTTCTAGCTGTTGGGTATGTGTTATATTCCTTCCACGAATTAGTGCCACATGCTGTACGTTGCGCCCGGCGTAGCAGGGGGGCCACAGGGGGGGCGACAGCCCCCCTTAACGGGGTCCGGGGCAGCGCCCTGGCGAAATTTTTTTTGGTATGCGGTCCCACTCATATGCGGACCCACCCATGTTTTGTGCATGAGTTTGCACATGGTTTTGGGGTACGATGGTTTTCGACCCCTGGTATTTTGTAGATCCGGTCAAGGGAACTACGGTTATGTTCTAATCCGGGGTTAATGGATTGGGGTTTATGTATGCTTCGGCATGTATATATATGTGTTGTAAAACTAAAAGGAATATAATGAAAAATCAAGCTGGTCGTCCCGATTTGGGATCCAGGGGAAAATCTCTGTGTTTATCTGTTTTATGTTTTATGCTCTCGCAATTGTTTATTTTTGTTATAAGATTCGTGTGTAGATAATTTTTGTTCAGGGTTAAAACCTAAATTTGGTATCGGAGCTGTTTCGGCTTGAGGGGATACCTTTCTTTGCTAAGGGTTTTTGCACGGGCACGAGGTAGACCTGTTTGGTGGTTTATCTGTCGGAATCGATTCTTGTGGTGAAAGAAGATGGCGAGCGGCGGGAAGATAGAGATCAAGAAATTTAATGGTCAGAGTTTTGAGTTATGGAAGCTCAAGATGGAGGATCTGCTGGTGGATAAAGATCAGTGGGTCACGATAGATCCAGGTACTAAACCAATGGCAATGTCAGATGAAGACTGGAAGAAACTGGATCGAAAAGCTAAAAGCACAATACGGTTGTGTGTCTCAGATTCAGTATTGTTGAATGTATCTAGGGAAGCTACGGCGAAGAATTTGTGGGAAAAACTTGGGACTTTGTACCAATCTAAGTCTCTGGTGAATAAGTTGTTCCTGCAGAAAAATCTGTATAACCTGAGGATGAAGGATGGAGACTCGGTAACAGAACATCTGAACGCCTTCAATACTGTGGTAAGTCAGTTGTCATCTGTTGATATTAAAATCTGAGATGAAGATAAGTGCATCAGTTTTTGTGTTCTCTACCAGACTCGTGGGACCAGTGCGGATTTATTGCAATAGGTAGCAATACAACTACCTTGAATTTTGATGACATTGTCTACATTGCTGACGGAGGAAATGAGACGGAGAAATATGGAGGGTCGAGAATGGAGATGCCTTATCATGCGAGGAAGGTCCCAAACGAAACAAGAATAAGGTTCAGTGGGAGATCTAAATCTAGAGGAGATCTAAATCTCTTGGAAAGTTTGTAAAGGTGTGTTGGAAATGCGGAAAGAGGAAACTACAAAAAGGAATGCGGATCTAAAGCTCGAAGAGAAAGGGATCTGATGACTCATATGACGAAGCCACCTTGGATGAAGGTGGGGATGTGTATTTGGCTTCTTCTTCAAATACACATGTAGATCATGAGTCATGGTTGATTGACTCAGGTGCATTCTTTCGCTTCACTCCCCATAGGGAGTGGTTCTTAGAATATGAGAAATATGATGGTGATGTCTTCCTAGCGGATGATAGGAAGGCCAAAATCGTCAAACGTGGAAAGGTCAAGCTGAAGCTGCAAGGTGGAAGGATTAGAACACTTCCTGGTGTTCTGCATATTCGTGGCAGAAATCAATCTGATTTATGGCAGATGGATGATGCGGGTATGATGTTCGAGAAATATGCAAGATGGTTCGAGCACGACGTGTGCGGTTGGACAGAACTGTTGTACAAGCTACAAGGTAGCATTGTTATTGATGAGTGTATCATGATTATGTTGTTCTGAAAGTGGGGCCTGAGGAAATTCTAGTTGTCTCTGGAGAAAAGACCATGCTATGGCATCAGGCTTGGACATATTGGAGAGAAGGGCCTTCGAATCTTTACGTATAGAGATGGTATGGTAGAAGGTATGTCTAATTGTTCTCTGGATTTCGATTTTTGTGAACATTGTGTATATGGGAAGCAGAATCGGGTGAGTTTTCCTTCTGGTGCTAAGAGGGAAAATAAGATATTAGAACTTGTGCACAGTGATAATGATACAGACTTTTATGTCGGTTCCATCCTTTGGGAAAATGCACATTATTACTATGTTTCATTCATAGATGACTTCTCAGGAATACATGGATATTTCTTGACGAAGAAATTTGAAGTCTTTGAAAAATTTAAAGAATTTAAGGCTCTGGTGGAAAACTAGACAGAGAAGAAGATAAAGGCGCTGAGGACAAATAATGGTGGGGAGTTCTGCAAGAATGAATTTGAAGAGTTCTGTAAGAAGTGTGGTATAGCATGACAGAAGAATACTCCATATACACCTCAGAAAAATGGAGTTGTAGAAAGAATGAATAGAACACTAATGGAAAAGGCAAGAAACATGCTCAGTGGTACCGGGTTAGGACAAGAATTCAGGGCAGAGGCAGTGGAGACTGCATGTTACTTAGTTAACAGATCACCTTCATCAGCGTTGGAGGATAAGACCCCACATGAGGTATGATTTCAGTAAGAACCCTCTATTTCACATCTAAGGGTATTTGGATGTGATGCATATCTACATGTTCCAAAGGAGAAAAGGACCAAGTTGGATAATAAATCTGAAAGGTGCATCTTCATTGGGTATAAGGATGGTTTAAAGGGTTACAAGCTTTGGAACCCAGAAACAAGGAAGGTTGTGTACAGCCGAGATGTGGTGTTTAGAGAAGTGAAAGATGTTATTGAAAGCAGCAATTCATACAAAGGAACTTACAGAATATAGGTTGGTGAAGGAGGATGAATCATACTCTCTAATGAAGAAGACTCGGAAGAAGAAAGAGCCACAAACTCGAGCAGTGAATCGAGTTCGGGATAGAAGAGCGGCCAGAAAGGTATAGTCCATGCGCTTTCTGTTCGAATTTCTTATACTTATAGCCCGATGATGAACCCGAGCTGTCGGGGAGCGGTAGGTGGAAGGATGGAAAATTACGGAAGGATGCCATGGTTGATGAAATGGCATCCTTGCATAAAAATATTCATGGGATCTAATGGAGTTGTAAAGGAAGCCCCGTGGGAGCAAATGGGTGTTTTATGAAGATGAATGTAGAAGGCAAGGTGGAGAAATACAAAGCTCAGTTGGTAGCAAAAGGTTATTCCCAGGTGCCGGGAATTGATTTTGGTGATATTTTTTCTCTTGTTGCAAAGGTTACTTCTATTAGATTAATTTTATCTGTTGTTGTTGCATTTGATTTTGAGATAGAACAGATGGATGTGAAGACAACATTTCTTCACGGGGATCTAGAAGAGGAGATCTAAATGAAATGACACGGAAACTTTGTAGTGAAGAATTAGAAAAGACCTGGTATGCAGGTTGAAGAAGTCACTGTATCGGTTAAAACAGTCACCAAGGATGTGGTATCAGAAATTTGATACCTGTATACGGGGACTTGGCTTCACTAGAAGCAAGGAGGATCACTGTGTTTATTTTAAATTAATTAGTGACCATGTTATTTATTTCTTCTTGTATGTGGATGATATGTTGTTGATTGGAAATGACAAAGAAATTATCTAAGATTTGAAGACCCAACTGTTCTCCAAGTTCGACATGAAGGATCTTGGTGCTGCAAACTATATTTTGGGCATGGAAATTAAGAGATATCAGGCAAAGAGGAAGCTCTGGTTAAACCAGAGGAAGTATGTTGAGACTATATTGCAGAGGTTCAATATGCGGGATAGTAAACCGATGAGTGTTCCTATTCCTGTAGGTGCAAAGCTGTCTGCTGAACAGTGTCCCAAGACACAAGAAGAAGAGGAGGATATGTCCCGTGTTCCATATGCAAGTGCAGTGGGTAGCACGATGTATGCAATGGTCTGTACTAGACGGACATTGCACATGCGGTGGGAGTATTGTGCAGGTGGGAGTATTGTGCGGGTTTATGTCAAACCCGGGGAAGGGCATTGGACAGCGGTCGACGGGTTTCCAGATATTTACATGGCACTAGTGATTATGGCTTGTGCTACGAGGAAGACCGGGATTGGAAATAATGTTGGACATTCGAGGTTTTGTTGATCACGGCCAGAGTTTGGAGATGCAGGACCAAAGGAGATCCTAAGTGGGTATGTGGCAAGTCTATTTGGAGGCACGATTAGTTGGAATGAGTAAAAGACGATCTGTAGTGGTGCTTTCAACTACGGAGGCCGAATACTATAGTAATACTCATGTCAGACCAAGGGAAGCAGTTTAGTTGCGAAGGTGTGTTCATGCAGGGTTGAGCTCTGACAAAGATTATAAGGATAAGTATGATAATAGTGAAGTGATTTTTCTTGGCTGGGAACCTGGCTTATCATTCAAAGACAAAGCACATTGATGTTCAATATCAATTTTTTAGAGATATGGTTGAAGCTAAAAGGGTGTTTACGTGAGTGGACACTTTGAAAATTGCGGTCATTACTTGAAGTCGCCCAGGCACTGAAGTTCTCTTGGTGTAGAGAAACAATGGGTGGGTGAATTGGCCCAATGACTAGCTCTCCTATGGCCCTGTGGAAAGAAAACAACAAGTGGGAGAATGTTGGGTATGTGTTATATTCCTTCCACGATTAGAAACAGCCCTTGTTATGTGTTATGTGAAAAATTTTAGTATGTGGACCCACCCATGTTTTGTGCATGAGTTTGCACATGGTTTTGGGGTATGATGGTTTTCGACCCCTGGTATTTTGTAGATCCGGTCAAGGGAACTACAGTTATGTTCTAATCCAGGGTTAATGGATTGGGGTTTATGTATGCTTCGGCATGTATATGTATGTGTTGTAACACTAAAAGGAAAATAATGAAAAATCAAGCTGGTCATCCCGATTTGGGATCCAGGGGAAAATCTCTGTGTTTATCTGTTTTATGTTTTATGCTCTCGCTATTGTTTATTTTCTGTTATAAGATTCGTGTGTAGATAATTTATGTTCAGGGTTAAAACCTACATTTGGTATCGGAGTTGTTTCGGCTTCAAGGGGACGCCTTTGCTGCTGAGGGTTTTTTGCTTGGGCCTGAGGTAGACCCTGTTCAGTGGGAGATCTACGGAATTGATTCTTGTGGTGAAAGAAGATGGCGAGCGGCGGAAAGATAGAGATCGAGAAATTTAATTATCAGAGTTTTGAGTTGTGGAAGCTCAAGATGGAGGATCTGTTGGTGGATAAAGATCAGTGGATCGCGGTAGATCCAGGTACTAAACCAACGGCAATGTCAGATGAAGACTGGAAGAAACTGGATCGAAAAGCTAAAAGCACAATACGGTTGTGTGTCTCAGATTCAGTATTGTTGAATGTATCTGGGGAAGCTACGACGAAGAATTTGTGGGAAAAACTTGGGACTTTGTACCAATCTAAGTCTCTGGTGAATAAGTTGTTCCTGTGGAAAAATTTGTATAACTTGAGGATGAAGGATGGGAGCTGTTAATGAGCATCTGAAACTGTAATAATCTTGTGGTAAATTCATTTAGAAAATAGAACATTGATATTATAATCTCAGAGATGAAGATAAGTGCATGTCGGTTATTTATTAATATCTCTGAGACTCATAGGACAATTTAGTTATTGCAATAGGTAGCAATACAACTACCTTGAATTTTGATGACATTGTCTCGACCTTTTTGTCGGAGGAAATGAGATGGAGAAATATGGAGGGTCAGAATGGAGATACCTTATCTGTACGAGGAAGGTCCCAGAACAGAAACAAGAATAAGGTTTCGAGTGGGAGATCTAAATCTAGAGGAAGATCTAAATCTCCTGGAAATTTTGTAAAGGTGTGTTGGAAATGCAGAAAGGAAGAGCACTACAAGAAGGACTGCAGATCTAAAGCTCATGAGAAAGGAAAGGGATCCGATGATGCTCCTTCTACATATGCAAAACCCACCTCAGATGAAGGTGGGGATGTGTATTTGGCTTCTTCTTCAAATACACAAGTAGATCATGAGTCATGGTTGATTGACTTGGGTGCATCCTTTCACTTCACTCCCCATAGGGAGTGGTTCTACGAGTATGAGAAATATGATGGTAGTGATGTCTTCTTAGGTGATGATAGGAGAGAGGAATGCGTCGGACGTTGAATGAATCAGAGAACATTCTTTGCAAGGTGAGAGGATAGAACACTTCTGGTAATTCGCATATTCATTGGCAGAGAGCTCTTGAAACGTATGATATGGATGATGCAGGTGTAAAAACAGTGTTCAAGAAAGATGCCTGCAAGATGGTTCGGGGAGCACTGGTATTAATGCAGGGAGTTCGAACTGGAAATCTATATAAGCTACAAGGTAGCACTGTTATTGATGGGTGTAATAGTTCTGTGGTTCTTGAAAGTGGGACGGAAAGCCTAGCTATCTCTGGAGAAAAGACCATGCTATGGCATCAAAGGCTTGGACATATTGGAGAGAAGGGCCTTCAGATACTGCATAGAGATGGTATGGTAGAAGGTATGTCTAATTGTTCTGCAGTTTACCGATTCTGTGAACATTGTGTATATGGGAAGCAGAATCGGGTGAGTTTTCCTTCTAGTGCTAAGAGGGCAAACAAAATATTAGAGCTTGTGCACAGTGATGTGTTTGGACTTGTGTCTGTTCCATCATTGGGTAAGTCTATGTACTATGTTTCATTCACAGATGAATTCTCAAGGAATACATGGATATAATTCTTAAGGAAGAAATCTGAAGTCTTTGACAAATTTAAAGAATTTAAGGCTCTGGTGGAAAACCAGATAGAGAAGAAGATAAAGGTGTTGAGGACAGATAATGGTGGGGAGTTCTGCAAGAAGGAATTTGAAGAGTTCTGTAAGAAGTGTGGTATAGCACGACAGAAGACTACTCCATACACACCTTAGCAAAATGGAGTTGCAGAAAGAATGAATAGAACACTGATGGAAAAGGCAAGAAGCATGCTCAGTGGTACCGGGTTAGGACAATAATTCTGGGCAGAGGCAGTGGAGATTGCATGCTACTTAGTTAACAGATCACCTTCATCGGCATTGGAGGATAAGAACCCACATGAGGTATGGACTGGTAAGAAACCCTCTCTTTCACATCTAAGGGTATTTGGATGTGATGCATATGTACATGTTCCAAAGGAGAAAAGGACCAAGTTGGATAATATATCTGAAAGGTGCATCTTTATTGGGTATAAGGATGGTTTAAAGGGTTACAAGCTTTGGAACCCAGAAACAAGGAAGGTTGTGTACAGCCGAGATGTGGTGTTTAGAGAATTGAAAGATGTTGTTAAACATGAAGTCCTACCAAAGGAACCTGAGAAGATAGAGTTTGAGCTAAAGGAGGATGAATCAGACTCTACAACAGAAGAAGACTCAGAAGATGAAGAGCCACAAACTCCAACTTTGAGAAGATCAGTTCGGGAAAGAAGGCAACCAGAAAGGTATAGTCCATCTGCTTTCTGTTTAGGTTTTGCCTTAACTATAACTGATGATGAACCCAGAACTGTCAGGGAGGCAGTAGATTCAGAGGATGGAAAACTCTGGAAGGAGGCCATGGTTGATGAAATGGCATCCTTGCACAAAAATGAGGCATGGGATCTGGTGGAGTTGCCGGCTGGAAGGAAGCCCATCGGGAGAAAATGGGTGTTTAAAAGGAAGATGAATGTAGAAGGCAAGGTGGAGAAATACAAAGCTCGGTTGGTAGCAAAAGGTTATTCCCAGGTGCCGGGAATTGATTTTGGTGATATTTTTTCTCCTCTTGCCAAGGTTACTTCTATTAGATTACTTTTATCTATTGCTGCTGCATTTGATTTTGAGATAGAACAGATGGATGTGAAGACAACATTTCTTCACGGGGATCTAGAAGAGGATATCTACATGAAGCAACCTAAAGGCTTTATGGTGAAGGGTAAGAAAGAACTGGTATGCAGGTTGAAGAAGTCTTTGTATGGGTTAAAACAGTCACCAAGGATGTGGTATCAGAAATTTGATACTTATATACGGGGACTTGGCTTCACCAGAAGCAAGGAGGATCATTGTGTTTATTTTAAATTAATTGGTGACCGTGTTATTTATTTGGTCTTGTATGTGGATGATATGTTGTTGATTGGAAATGACAAAGAAATTATCCAAGATTTGAAGACCCAAATGTTCTCCAAATTCGACATGAAGGATTTTGGTGCTGCAAACTATATTTTGGGCATGGAAATTAAGAGAGATTGGGCAAAGA
This sequence comes from Pinus albicaulis, assembly GCA_034641835.2. Lineage (NCBI taxonomy): Eukaryota > Viridiplantae > Streptophyta > Pinopsida > Pinales > Pinaceae > Pinus > Pinus albicaulis. Next base: position 788,397,240 of record CM076575.1, on the reverse strand, counting down.
GGAAGCTCTAGTTAAACCAGAGGAAGTATGTCGAGACTATATTGAAGAGGTTCAATATGCAGGATAGTAAACTGGTGAATGTTTCGATTCCTGTAGGTACAAAGCTGTCTGCTGAACAGTGTCCCAAGACACAAGAAGAAGAGGAGGATATGTCCAGTGTTCCATATGCAAGTGCAGTGGGTAGCCTGATGTATGCAATGGTCTGTACTAGACCAGACATTGCACATGCAGTGGGAGTATTGAGCAGGTTTATGTCAAACCCATGGAAGGAGCATTGGACAGCAGTGAAGCGGGTTTTCAGATATTTACGTGGCACTAGTGATTATGGCTTGTGCTACCAGGGAAGACCAGGATTGGAAAGAATGTTGGACATTCGTGGTTTTGTTGATGCAGACTGGGCTGGAGATCTGGACCAAAGAAGATCTACAAGTGGGTATGTATTTAGCCTATTTGGAGGCACAGTCAGTTGGATGAGTAAAAGACAGTCTGTAGTGGCTCTTTCAACTACAGAGGCAGAATACATAGCAGCCACTCATGCAAGCAAGGAAGCAGTTTGGTTGCAGAGATTGTGTTCAAGTATGGGGTTGGTACAGCAAGCTATAAGGATAAACTGTGATAGCCAAAGTGCAATTTTCTTGGCTAAGAACCCTGCTTATCATTCAAAGACAAAGCACATTGATGTTCAATATCACTTTGTTAGAGATATGGTTGAAGCTAAAAGGGTGTTGCTGGTAAAGGTGGACACTTTGAAGAATGTTGCAGATGCATTAACGAAGTCTGTGAGCACTCAAAAGTTCTCGCGGTGTAGAGAAACAATGGGTGATGAAGAATTGGCCCAATCACTAAGCTCTCCTGTGGCCCCCTGTGGAAAGAAAACAACAAGTGGGAGAATGTTGGGTATGTTTTATATTCCTTCCACGATTAGCGCCATGGTATGTGTTATGTGAAAAAAAATTTGGTATGCGGTCCCACTCATATGCGGACCCACCCATGTTTTGTGCATGAATTTTCACATGGTTTTGGGGTACGATGGTTTTCGACCCCTGGTATTTTGTAGATCCAGTCAAGGGAACTACGGTTATGTTCTAATCCAAGGTTAATGGATTGGGGTTTATGTATGCTTTGGCATGTATATATATGTGTTGTAACACTAAAAGGAATATAATGAAAAATCAAGTTGGTCGTCCTGATTTGGGATCCAGGGGAAAAATCTCTGTGTTTATCTGTTTTATGTTTTATGCTCTCGCTATTGTTTATTTTATGTTTTAAGATTCGCTTGTAGATAATTTCTGTACAGGGTTAAAGCCTACATTTGGTATCAGAGTTGTTTCGGCTTCAAGGAGATGCCTTCGTTGCTAGGGGTTTTTTGCTCGGGCCTGTGGTAGACCTTGTTCAGTGGGAGATCTGCGAGATCAATTCTTGTGGTGAAAGGAGATGTGGCACAGGAAGAATAGAGATCGAGAAATTTAATGGTCATAGTTTTGAGTTGTGGAAGCTCAAGATGGAGGATCTGTTGGTGGATAAATATTAGTGGATCACGGTAGATCCGAGTACTAAACCAATGACAATGTCAAATGAAGACTGGAAGAATTTGGATCGAAAGGAAAATAACACAATATGGTTGTGTATCTCAGATTGGGTATTGTTGAATGTATCTAAGGAAGCTACGACGAAGAATTTTTGGGTCAAGTGAGGGACTTTGTACCAATTTAAGTCTCTGGTGAATAAATTGTTTTTGCAGAAAAAGATGTATAACTTTGAGGATGAAGGATGGAACTGGGTGACGGAGCATCGGAACAACTTCAATCTTGTGGTAAGTCGGTTGTCATACGGTGATATTAAAATCTCGGATGAGATAAGTCTTTTATCAGTTTGTTGTTCTCTCTACACAGACTCGTGGGACGATCTGGTTATTGCAATAGTGTAATACACCTACCTTGAATTTTGATGACATTGTCTCGGCCTTCACTGATCGGAGGAAATGAGAGGGAGAAATATGGAGGGCCAGAATGGAGATGCCTTATCTGTGCGAGGAAGGTCTCAAAACATAAACAAGAATAAGGTTCAAGTGGCAGATCTAAATCTAGAGGGAGATATAAATCTCCTGGAAATTTTGTAAAGGTGTGTTGGAAATGCAGAAAGGAAGGGAACTACAAAAAGGACTGTAGATCTAAAGCTCCTGAGAAAGGAAAGGAATCTGATGATGCTCCTTCTGCAGAGGCAAAAAAACCTCGGATGAAGGTGGGGATTTTTATTTGGCTTCTTCTTCAAATGCACATGTAGATCATGAGTCATGGTTGATTGAATCGGGTGCATCCTTTCACTTCACTCCCCATAGGGAGTGGTTCTGTGAGTATGAGAAATATGATGGTGGTGATGTCTTCCTAGGGGATGATAGGAAGGCCAGAATCGTCGGACATGGAAAGGTCAAGCTGAAGCTGCAAGGTGGGAGGATTAGAACACTTCTTGGTGTTCTGCATATTCCTGCATTGGCCAGAAATCTGATTTCTATAAGCAAGATGGATGATGCAGGTGTAAAAATAGTGTTCGAGAAAGATGCCTGCAAGATGGTTCGGGGAGCACTGGTATTAATGTGGGGAGTTCGGACTAGAACTCTATACAAGCTACAAGGTAACACTATTATTGATGGATGTAACAGTTCTATGGTTCCTGAAAGAGGAGCAGAAAGCCTAGCTGTCTCTGGAGAAAATACCATGCTATGGCATCAAAGGCCTTGACATATTGGAGAGAAGGGCCTTTGGACACTGCATAGAAATGGTATGGTAGAAGGTATGTCTAATTTCTCTCTGGATTCGATTTAATCGATTTCTGTGAACATTGTGTATATGGGAAGCAGAATCGGGTGAGTTTTCCTTCTGGTGCTAAGAGGGAAAACAAGATATTAGAACTTGTGCACAGTGATGTGTTTGGACCTGTGTCAGTTCCATCACTAGGAAAATCTGTGTACTATGTTTCATTCATAGATGACTTCTCAAGGAACACATGGATATATTTCTTGAGGAAGAAATCTGAAGTCTTTCACAAATTTAAAGAATTTAAGGCTCTGGTGGAAAATCATACAGAGAAGAAGATAAAGGCGTTGAGGATAGATAATGGTGGGGAGTTATGCAAGAATGAATTTGAAGAGTTCTGTAAGAAGTGTGGTATAGCATGACAGAAGACTACTCCATACACACCGCAGCAAAATGGAGTTGCGAATGAATGAATAGAACAACGATGGAAAAGGCAAGAAGCATGCTTTCCCGGTGAATTAGGGTTAGGACGAATTCGGGCGGAGGCGGTGGAGGCATGTTACTTAATTAACGGATCACCTTCATCGACGTTGGAGGATAAGACCCCTGATGAGGTATGTTGGTAAGAACTCCTCTATTTCACATCTGAGGGTATTTGGATGTGATGCATATGTACATGTTCCAAAGGATAAAAGGACCAAGTTGGATAATAAATCTGAAAGGTGCATCTTTATTAGGTATAAGGATGGTTTAAAGGGTTACAAGCTTTGGAACCCGGAAAAAAGGAAGGTTGTGTACAACTGAGATGTGGTGTTTAGAGAGGTAAAATATGTTGTTAAACATGAATTCCTACCAAAGGAACACGAGAAGATAGATTTTGAGCTAAAGGAGGATGAATCGGGGCTCTTACAGTAGAAGACTTCGGAAGATGAAGAGCCCTGAGCTCAGTTTGAAATTGATTGGGGATAAGAAACCTTGAGTAGAATTATAGTCATAAAGCACATCCTATTTTACCTTAAAAGCATAATAATAGTGGGCAGGAAACATCAGGAAAGCTGATAGGTCGAGAGGATGGAAAACTCTGGAAGGAGGCCATGGTTGATGAAATGGCATCCTTGCACAAAAGCGATGCATGGGATCTGGTGGAGTTGCCGGCTGGAAGGAAGCCCATTGGGAGAAAATGGGTGTTTAAGAAGAAGATGAATGTAGAAGGCAAGGTGGAGAAATACAAATCTCGGTTGGTAGCAAAAGGTTATTCCCAAGTGCCGGGAATTGATTTTGGTGATATTTTTTCTTCTATTGCAAAGGTTACTTCTATCAGATTACTTTTATCTGTTGCTGCTGCATTTGATTTTGAGATAGAACAGATGGATGTGAAGACAACATTTCTTCACGGGGATCTAGAAGAGGAGATCTACATGAAGCAACCTGAAGGCTTTATGGTGAAGGGAAAGAAAGAACTAGTATGCAGGTTGAAGAAGTCTCTGTATGGGTTAAAACAGTCACCAAGGATGTGGTATCAGAAATTTGATACCTATATACGGGGACTTGGCTTCACCAGAAGCAAGGAGGATCACTATGTTTATTTTAAATTAATTGGTGACAATGTTATTTATTTGGTCTTGTATGTGGATGATATGTTGTTGATTGGAAATGACAAAGAAATTATCCAAGATTTGAAGACCCAACTGTTCTCCAAATTCGACATGAAGGATCTTGGTGCTGCAAACTATATTTTGGGCATGGAAATTAAGAGACATCGGGCAAAGAGGAAGCTTGGGTTAAACGAGAGGAAGTATATCGAGACTATATTGCAGAGGTTCAATATGCAGGATAGTAAACCGGCGAGTGTTCCTATTCCTGTAGGTGCAAAGTTGTCTGCTGACAGTGTCCCAAGACACAAGAAGAAGAGGAGGATATGTCCCATGTTCCATATGCAAGTGCAGTGGGTAGCCTGATGTATGCAATGGTCTGTACTAGACCAGAAATTCCACATGCAGTGGGAGTATTGAGCAGGTTTATGTCAAACCCGGGGAAGGAGCATTGGACAGCAGTGAAGCGGATTTTCAGATATTTACGTGGCACTAGTGATTATGGCTTGTGCTACCAGGGAAGACCAGGATTGGAAAGAATGTTGGACATTCGTGGTTTTGTTGATGCAGACTGGGTTGGAGATCTAGACCAAAGAAGATCTACAAGTGGGTATGTGTTTAACCTATTTGGAGGCGCAGTCAGTTGGATGAGTAAAAGATAGTCTATAGTGGCTCTTTCAACTACAGAGGCAGAATACATAGCAGCCACTCATGCAAGCAAGGAAGCAGTTTGGTTGCGGAGATTGCGCTCAAGTATGGGGTTGGTATAACAAGCTATAATGATAGACTGTGATAGCCAAAGTGCAATTTTCTTGGCTAAGAACCCTGCTTATCATTCAAAGACGAAGCACATTGATGTTCAATATCACTTTGTTAGAGATATGGTTGAAGCTAAAAGGGTGTTGCTGGTAAAGGAGGACACTTTGAAGAATGTTGCAGATGCATTAACGAATTCTGTGAGCACTCAGAAGTTCTCTTGGTGTAGAGAAACAATGGGTGTTGAAGAATTGGCCCAGTGACTAAGCTCTCCTGTGGCCCCCTATGGAAAGAAAACAACAAGTGGGAGAATGTTGGGTATGTGTTATATTCCTTCCACGATTAGCGCCACGGTATGTGTTATGTGAAAAAAAATTTGGTATGCGGTCGCACTCATATGCGGACCCACCCATGTTTTGTGCATGAGTTTGCACATGGTTTTGGGGTACGATGGTTTTCGACCCCCGGTATTTTGAAGATCCGGTCAACAGAACTACGGTTATGTTCTAATCCAGGGTTAATGGATCGGGGTTTATGTATGCTTCAGCATGTATATATATGTGTTGTAACACCAAAAGGAATATAATGAAAAATCAAGCTGGTCGTCTCGTTTTGGGATGCAGGGGAAAATCTCTGTGTTTATCTCTTTTATGTTTTATGCTCTCGCTATTGTTTATTTTCTGTTATAAGATTCGTGTGTAGATAATTTCTGTTCAGGGTTAAAACCTACATTTGGTATCGGAGTTGTTTCGGCTTCAAGGGGACGTCTTTGTTGTTGAGGTATTTTTTCTCGGGCCTGTGGTAGACCCTGTTCAGTGGGAGATCTGCGGGATCGATTCTTGCTGTGATAAGGGGGGAAGAGGAGGTTCGTTATTTGTGACCTCCCGGCGGGGAGTTTGTAACGGAATATCGGTCGTATGCTGGGAGGATGCCATGGCCCTCCTTCTAGCGCCAGTTCTGTTGACGGGAAAATATGCCCGGCCAACAGTAGGGGATCTCCCCGGTAGAAAGTCCCAATTAGACTTTGAACCGTTTGGAGTAGGGATCCCGTCCGGGGTGTGGGTCCGGCTACCACTTAAATGACTTCCTCTTCGGTCTCGAACAGCCTGATTGAATCTGCAAACATACACTCATTCACATGATACAGAATACATGACCGATGTATCAAAACCGATATATGACACTGTGCGTAGCAAGGTAATAAACAAAATGCATGCGCCCAGGAAATGTCGTTAGCAACACATCTATGGGGTAATGCATACAAGATAATCTGACCACCAAAGAAACAGTTCTTTAATGGCGAGAATATTCCTTAACTTTCCGAAAGATATAACGAAATGCTAATAAAATAGTTCATTAACATTCCTCATAAGAGTAAATAGCAAACTTGAGCATCATCAACACAATCACAGATAGCTATGGAGCATGAATGATACTATTGATAACACAGATTCATTAATCAAAAGATATTCTGAAACTATACGCAGAATACACGCAGTGTTGTCACAGCTAGACACATCATCCAATCAAAGGGATTTTAACAAGTATTTGTATTACATATGTCAAGAGTATGATTCTTCAATTACAATGCAATATTGCCTTTCAGTCCACAAAAGAGGAGCCCTTTACTATGTGCCCTACAGGGGTATTTATAGTTTCAAGAAACGCCCTCAAGCTTTCCGACGGTTCAACTTCCCGACGGTTCAGCTTCCCTGCGACCCTTGCCGAACATGCGACCTGCGACTCAGAAGATTGCGACCTGCGACTTAAGAGCCGGTGCGACCTGCGACCTGGGGGCAAATGCGACCTGCGACCTGTGTGCAGGTGCGACCTGCGACTTAAGGACGGTCGCGACTTACGCCTGAAAAGCTGAGCTATGGAGGCGGTTGTGTGATTGAGGTTTCTGGAACGTCAACTTTCTTGCCCTTGAGGAAATCTCGCCAAGCCTGGTAATCTGCTGTTATGGGAGCAACAAGAGGGGTTTCTTCCTTTATTCGATGCATACATTCTAGGGCATTCGGTACCAGGGTCTCCTTCTTCTAAGAGATCAGGATTGAGAGTGAGGCAAGCTTGGTGTAGATTTGAACTGGAGTGACAAGCAACCGATTTAGGTTCTCTTGTGATGCTTCGAATTCTGGCGCGGCAGCAGCTTGTCTCACGGGTTGCAGAAACGACTGAATTTCCTGCTCTACCTGCTCCCAGTATTTAGTTTCATCCAGTGCCCCTAATGATGGAATGTGATGAAGAGCGTTCATGGAGTCAATGCCACTGATCAGGTGATTATATGCAGACATCACTTTGTCCAAATCTTTAGCCAGCTTGTCTTTGGACTGCATATTCATCCGAATTTGTACTTTGGCTTCTTGTGTATGACTCCAATCCTTCCTAGGCACATGTTCGGGAGTTTGCTGATACTGCGCTGTCCAGTTCATCATTTTGTCCAAAGCTACCGAGGCTTCCCTGAGCTGTTCATGCTTCTGTCTGGTTTCCTCTCGTGCCTCTGCCAATGGGGCCACTGTTTGTTTTAGGGTGAGCATTTCCTTATATACTTGCCTCATGGTCATTTCCAACACATCACACTCTTTCCTGACCGCCAGTGGGACCTCATTCACTTGGGCGGGCTTACTTTGGAGCTGTAGCATCTCACTTTCTAGTCTTGATTTCTCCTGCTCCGCTGCTTTTAGCCTGTTCTGTAAAGAAATAATTTCCCTGCTCATCCTAGTGACATTTTCCTCCGTGGCCGCGGCAAAAGCGGTGCCTGCTGACGCTATCATAACAGGGTTAGTCCTTGTATCTGGGACTATGTCCTTTCCAGTGGCGACCGTAGAGATGGCGGGATGGCCTTGCGCTAAGGATTTCCTTTTCTCTTGCCGTATTTTGAAAGAGAATTGGTCAAATGTCAATCTGGTCAGGTCGAAGAATTCTTCTTCTTGCTCCTCGGGAAAATCATCAACATTGAGGGTACTTTTCGCGCCACCTGAAGGGATATCCAGGGGAGATAGGTCGATGTCGTCTATTAGCTCGTCCTCCTCATTCTGTGTTTGATCCTTTTCTTTTTCCTTTTGCCGGCGCTCGGCCTCCGCCTTGTCGTGTTCCTCCTTCTTCCTGCGTTCTGCCTCTGCCTCTGCTTCCTTTTCAGCTTTTCTCTTTCGCTCTGCCGCAGCGGCTTGTGCTGCCTTCTTTTGACGATAGACTTTGTCGAGTTCTTCCTTAAGTGCTTGTTCTGCCGCTGCCTGTGCCTCCTTTTCCTGTCTTTTCTTTTCCTCTTCCTTTTTCTTTTTCCGCTCTGTCCTGGTATCTTTCTTACGTTTCTCTTCATCCTCCTTTATTTTCTTCTCCTCTTCCTTCTTGGCTTGGGCTTCTGCTGCCCGTTGCTGATCTGAGGTGTCAGGCCCCGTACTGGTCTGTGTTCTCTTATCTTTCGAGGAAGAAGAGCCTCCAAGCTTATGGCTTCTATCCTCTAAATTCTGGTGATCCTCATCCTCTCGGTCAGAGTCGATCCCTGGAGCTAGATGCCTGTCTGTGTTGTACCAGTTTCTTTTTTCGTCCTCAGCCGGGCGCTCGACATGCTGATAGCTCCATCTAAAATTGGCCCTTTTACAATGCTCAGGAACTATCTTGACTGGGTCATAAGTTCGGCAATCCAGATTTCTGAAGTGATAACTCTTTACCTCTTCCCCTTCACGCCCTACCTCCCTGAAGTCCCTGACTGTATAAGCACCAATGGTGAGAGGTAGAGCGGGCCAAGGTTTCTTCTTCCCTTTGGAAAGGACATTGGAGAAACCCAAGGTCATCTGGTAACATACCTCCTGCATGAGCACCTTATCGGTAATAAATTTAGGCAAAGCATGTGGTGCTTTGAATGAGCCAAATACTCGGATGATTGTAAATTCAGTGAACGGAAACCAGTGTGCCACCTGCCCTAGCGTCTCCATTGCTCGCCAAGACATGCAGGGGGTGTCTTGACCAAATAGCTTCCCGTAAAGGGCGGGAATGAATATATGAGAGATTTGCTCGATGTCTGACTTGTACCTGGATTCCCAGAATACCTTGGTCTGCAAATGGATTGCCTGGGTCTATTCGGAGTCCCAGTTATGTGGCCATCCCTCAACATGCAGCTGGGCACAGACAGCATCTAATAAATACGAAGCCATATAGAATTCTGACGGCACCCCCTCATCTGGGGCTAAAGCTGAAGCCAAATTTGTGTGCATGGAGCCCATTAATATACCGGCCCAATTGAACCGAGTGCCGTGTACTGTTACGTGTTCCATGATGGTTGCCCATGTTCCGTTGAAAGTGGTGGCGTTTGAACATCCGTACACTCTGCACAGCATGGCGGCCACCAACTTATATACCTTCCTCAGACCGGCCACCGGGTATTCCTGGTCCTTTTTTATTTTAAATTTATCTGGTTCCGCCCACCATTTTCTGATCGTATCAACCATCGGCACTTCGTTTGCAGAAAACCATCTTTGGGTGAAGTTCACCTCTGGTTTGGGTAGCGAGTAGTAGACTTGTGCTTTTAAGCTCTCCAATGTTGCAAAAGCTTTACCTCCACTATCTTCGACAAGTGCCCTTAGGATCCGTCGTATGATCCAAATCTAACATTTCAAGACTTTAAAGATGGAGGATGCATAGGTACACCTGACTTCGACCTTCAGTATACTTCCGTCCGGAGATTCTCTTCGGAAATCCCTCTTCCTCGGGTATGGCGTACTCATGTATACTTCATACTCAGGCTGTCTCCTTTTGCGAAGGTGCAAGGGTGTCTTTGCATATCTATGGAAATGTTTGTATGTTCTAGAAGTCAATTTTTCCTCCACCACTGGGCCTTACTTCTCCTTCAGATACCTAGGTGCCATATATTACAGAGCCCAAGAGGACCGGGCACTGGTTCAAGCCGAAATTCACTCATAGGGATCAGAAAGAATCCCAGGATGAGAAAGACGTGATGGATAATGGCTAAATAAAGCCCACATGCAAAGTTTAATTAATCGTTTCTTCTGGGGTCGCTGGTCGCTGATCTACAAAAGGACCAACATCTACCCATGCACCTTGCCAATTGTGGTCACAGGTCAGCAGAAGTTTCTGCTAACAAAGAGTTTACACTAAGTGACTTGCTAACGGTCGGCTAGGCCTGGTGTCGCACTTGAGCCTCGCTGGGGTTTGCGCGCTTATGGATAAACCTCCCCACAGCAGTGGCCACGCGGTCGAGCGGCCCAATTGACACACATATAGCCATGAGGAATTGGGCAAGAGATGGGTGACCCTGGGGTTCATGAGAGACAAAACAATGATGAAACTCAACAGAAAAACCCTACATCCTCTCCAGCAAGTAAATAAGACCGTGGGGAGGCTCAATAATGGAAAGAAATGCTTAAGAAGGAAACATAGGGAGGAAAAGGCAATCATCTTAAGAACACGAATTCGTCGAGTAATTCCACTAAGCTGGGTTGGGGTGAAATGTCTCATGACCTGTAATAACATATAAAAGGTCGCACGTGCCAGGCACTAAACAGGTCAAGTCAGAAAGCTGAGACCCGACCAAATATCTAAGGTCACCAGGCTCCATTTTTCCCGAGTCAAGCACCCCCACTTCATTTTATGACTACGACCATGCGACCTGAGGTCGCTAGCCTGGGGCACGAAATTTCTTGACGACCTCGCACCGGCGACCTTGCGACTCAAGGTCGCGGGCTCAAAGGCCCAAACTCTCACTTCCGACTCTTATGACTGGAAAAAATTTCACACCTTAAGCGTCGCAGTCGCACAGGTCGCATGGGTCGCAAATCATGGATCCGCGACTTAGCGACTCTGCTCTAAAAACTTTGCTGGCTTTTTCCTTCTTGTTTCAAAGGGCCCAAAAATTTTGAAGTGCGAGCAGATTTATAGTTGGAGGTGTTGTAGAGCTACAACAATGGCGATTCACTGGATGACCCGGTAGTTCATTTATTTAGCGGGTCAAGGAGGGAGGAGGAGTGGGTCATCACTTGCTCCTTACCCATCGTAGTTTACACCTTCCTTCCTGCTGACAAGGGATTGGCTTTTTTGGCTTATTGGGTGTGCATCAACCGAATTTTAATTTCTACGTCTGATCGATAGGTCTGGGAAACCTCCTGACAAGCGTGGTCCGGCATAATTATTTGAGCTCAGGAAGTTGCTCCTACTGCCAAACAACCTCCGGCCCCAGCTAGTCACCGCTAAGGTTCTGACTCCGGTCACACGGAGGCTCTGGTCGTGATTCCTCACGAGCGTGCACACTCCCGCGCAGAAGTCTTTTCAATCTTTATCTTTGAGTTTAAATATCACCTTATTAGAGAATGTGCCTGTAGCACTTATTTAGATGGGCATATTTTGCCTGGGCGGATGAGGGATCCCAACTTATTTTGCTTGCAGAGAGGTTGCTCCTGGTCTCATATGAGGACTCGGGTTTTTCCCGGATGACCTGCAATTCTCTTGAGTTAGCCCTGTTCCCTCACAATCCGGTTGCTGCTATGCAAGACCTTTTCTGCCTGCACCCTTTAAGCCGCTAGGTGGTTCCTTATGCTTGAAGACTCTAGTAAGACCGTGTATTATCCTTAGGTGCCCATTACAAGCGAGTTTCAACTGCCCCGTGTTTTGCGGGAAGGGCCTTTCATCAGCATAGAACCTCTTCAAGGAGTGAGCCGGTTGCGGGCAACTTAGACAAGGTTTTCTTTGAAGAGTTAGAGAAAGAGTTTTTTTTTTTTTTTTTTTTTTTTGCTTAATAGGTAAATTAGTGTTTGAGGTCATGGCTCGCTAATGAGGACTCTAATTTCTTCCTTCCGCAGTTTGCACTGAAAGCATGGGGACCCACTCTTTCTTTAACCCGAAGGGACCCATTCATAGTGCCGGGAAATTTGGCACAGCTCTTTTCTTCTGTGTTATCCCACTTTATATCAAGATCTCTCATCAAATTTTATTCCCCAATTTTTATCGAATCATTTCTTGATCCGACTCTGGTGGATGGCGAATTTCTCCCGGGTTTTCTGCCTTTCCTCTTCTAATTTCAGCAGGGTGTCAATGCGGGTTTGCAAGGCGGGGCAAGGGGTACCATGACACTCTTGAGACAACTGCAGAGCAGGAAGAGACAAATTGGGAGGGAGGACAACTTCTTTCCCATACACGAGAAAATATGGTGAGGTGCCTATTGAGGACTTAGGGGTGACGCGATCAGCCCACAGTGCATTTTGGAGAGCATTATGCCAGTTGCGTTGGTGAGACAGTAAGGTCTTTTTAATGATGCGAATCAGATTTTTATTGGTTGATTCCACTAGACCATTTCCTTGGGGATAGTATTTTGTAGAGTGTTTAAGAACGATACCATTTTCTAAAGCAAAATCATATAATTTAAAAGATGAAAAATATGTTGCATTATCAAAAACCAAGGAAGTCGGAACACCAAACCTGGTAATGATGGAATGAATGACAAATTGCATTACCTCATGATCGTTGACTTGGCGTAATGGTACTGCTTCAACCCACCTGGTGAAGTAATCAGTGGCTGTTAGGATGTACCGGTGTTGCTTAGAAGAGTGGGGTAGGATCTCGCCAATGACGTCTAGACCCCATTGTTGAAAAGGCTCTTCCACTGCTACTAACAACAAAGGGGCGGCGGGGCGCGCTTCTCGGTTTACGAATTTTTGGCATTGAACGCACTTCCGAACATAAGCGTGGGCATCTCTGAAAAGAGTTGGCCAATAATAACCTGCTCGCATTATTTTATGGGCTGTAGTATCCCCGGAAAAATGGCCTCCTGCTGGTCCGTCATGCAGCTCGTTTAAGATCTTCTGAGCTTCATCATATTCCAGGCAGCGTAACATGACCCCATCAGAATGTTTCCTGAAAAGCTTCCCTTGGATTAACTAGTAAGGCGCAGCTTTGAGTCTGATTGCACGTTTCTGCCGGGCATTTAGAGCGGGGTCCAATGTATCGTGTGCTAAATATCCTGAAATATCTGAGCACCAAGAAGGGTTCCTTACCTGAGGCAAGACGTCAGTTTGGTACATATCAATTTCTTGTTCCCAATTATCTTCTTCACTTTGTTGGGAACTTGCGGCCTCTGCAGCCATCTGGCATAAACCTTGTCCTTTAACTGTGCGTGCTGGCTTAAACTCTAAGTCATATTCTTGCATACACGCAACCCAGTTCCCTCGTCTCTCGCCCAGCTCCTGCTGCATGAACAGTGAGCGAACAGCTGGGTGGGGAACGTAAACTGTGACATGGTTTTTCAAAATGTATGGTCGGAAATGTTTGACCGCTTTATATACCGCATAGGCCTGTTTCTCGATTTCGGGATAATTTAATTCAGCTCCCTGCAGACCGGTGCTCATGAATGAAATGGGACGCTCGTCATTATTTCTGTCCTTTTGTGTGAGTACGGCTACCAGGGACGAATCCGAAGCGAACGTATACAAGCTGAAATCTCTGTCGAAATCTGGGCTCTGGAGGGAAGGCGCTTCGGCTATAGCTTTCTTGATCTGGTCGAAAGCTTCCTTTTCGGGCTGATTCCATTTGAAGGTAGCATTTTTCTTTATCATCCCCTGTAGTGGTTTAACTATCTGGGCGAAATCTGATATAAATTTACGTACAAAATTGATCTTTCCCAAAAAGGACTGCATTGCTTTCTTACTGCTGGGGGGAGGAATCTGAGCAATGGCTTTCGCACGTTCTGGATCAACGACAATGCCTTGTTTAGTTATGATGTGACCTAGTAGATTTCCCTCTGCTACGGCAAAAACGCTTTTCTTTGGGTTGAGCGAGATACCGTATTTTCTGCATCTTTCGAAGATCTGTCTGAGGTGACGCAAATGATCCCCTCGGTGTTTAGAGAACACCGTAACATCATCCAAGTAGACCACCACACTTTGGCCAATCAGACCCCTGAATGCTATATCCATATCTCTTTGGAATGTTGCTCCCGCGTTGATTAATCCAAAAGGCATGCGCCTGTAAGCGAAAGTTCCCCACTTAGTCCGAAAGGTAGTCTTTAACCTGTCCGGTTCAGCCACTAGTACTTGATTGTAGCCGGAGAATCCGTCCAACAAGGAGAACATTTCTGAGCCGGACACTGCTTGTAGTATCTGCTCCATAGGGGGCACTGGGTAATTATCTTTACTTGAGGCCCGGTTTAAGTTTCGGAAATCTACACATAAGCGAATTTCACCTGACTTCTTCCGTACCGGAACCAAATTGGACACCCATGTGGAATGGCGAACTTTGAAGATAATGCGGGCATCCAAAAGTTTCTTGAGTTCTTTTAGAATCAGTGGCTCCATCGTAGGGTGTACTTTCCTAAGCTTTTGTTGAAATGGTTTTACATTTTCTTTGATCGGTATCACGTGTTGTATGATTCGAGTATCGTATGTGCGTAATTCCTCATATGTCCAAGCGAAAACGTCACGATACTTGCGAAATAGCTGAGTGAAATCCTGGGCCTCCTGGGAGGTGCAGTCTTTTCCGAGGTTGACGAATTTGGGATTATCCTCTGATCCCAGATTCACTTGTCGGTGAGCTAAAATAGAGCTCTGTACTTTTGCATTTGGAGGCCCACGGAACCGATTTTGCAGATCGAAAAGCTTTTCCAGTGATACCACCCCTTTAGGCATGGGATTTCCTTTGATTTTCTCGTACTCCTTTTGTATAGCTTGGTCGTGCTCATCTTCATCTATAGCAGCATCCTTGAATATCTCTGAGTTGCACATAAACTCCAGCACCTGTTGATCATCGTCAAAAACACGCAGATTAGTGATATTGTCTGGCACGGAGGGTTTGTACATAACTTCAATGGAAAAACCGTCCCTCAAAGGGGTAAACCTGGCGGCAGCATTAGCTAGAGTGTCTGCCGCTGCGTTATGCATTCTTAGAACAGATTTAATTCCAAAAGCGTCAAAAGCAGAAATTAATCGCCATACCTCTTGCTGATACGCCTTCAAATGTGGAGACAAACAGTGAATAGTATTGCGTACCTGCCGAGTGATAATCTCGGAGTCTCCAATGACTCGTAAGCATTTTACCTTCAAATCCAGCGCCTTTTTAATCCCAAGGATCAAAGCTTCATACTCGGCAGTGTTGTTAGTGCATTGGAACTCAAGTCGACAAGAGACTAAGAATTTTTTCTTATGCGGATCAAGCAAAACGCAGCCAGCGCCAGAACCATCGAGATTCTTGGAACCGTCGTAATACAAGGTCCATATGTCGCTTTCCGGGTCCTTGGGGGTAATGGATTGCGGAGGAATTTCGGCTTGGTGTGAGACAGTTTGGGCTTGTTCCTCTGCGACGAGCGTCATTTCAGAAAGGACCTCGGGGCCTACCGAAGACTGAGGAGGTCGATAGCATCCAAAAATGGACTCCAGGAAACACATCCCGAGTTCCTCTTGGGCAAAGCTGATGGGTTCATTTGTGGCATCCAAATCAGTTACAATATGTTTCATGTATGGTTCGCTTTCGACTCTGATTTGGTTATTTCTCCCCTTGTAAGGTAGCCATAAGTGGGACCAATCTGTGGCAAAGTATCCTTGCAACTTTCTAGACCAGTCCCTGCTAAGCAGTACACCATAAGCTTCAGGGATGTCAACAACCACAATATCAATACATTGATGGACCCTAGAGTCGGATGAGAGGCGAATGATGACATTGTTTAATTCTCCAATCGTCAGGTATCAGATCTCATTCAAGAATGATTTTTGCGTCGGCTTTCTTCATCTATGGATGCACCAGAGTCAACGAGACAATTGTGAACGTTGAAATTAAACATCTCAAAAGACAAGAGGAATGGAGGGGTGGATCCTCTCGAATTTGCGTTGACAGCGTTCACTATAGATTGGATATCTGGACTGGTTTGTGCAGATGTGTTGCTCATAGTTTTCGTATTTTGGTTGTTGGCGAAAGCTTTTAAAATATTTTTTTTTTTATTTGTGATGCGGGCCAGCTCGTAGAGTGAGATATTAGCTCTGGTCTTTTTCATGTCCTCCACTATGTTGTAGCTAGTATCGGTTTGGGGACTAGGTTCGATAGCGGTTTTCGAGGGTTCTACCGGGAGCTTGGTCTTGTGACTTGCTTTGTTGTTGCTATTTGTGGGCTTATCCGGTGTATCGTGCCCTTCGTTTCCAGGGGGAAGAATTTTCCTCAGGAAAGCCCTTTTCTTGTCTTCATAAGATTGTTCAGGAACAGATCCTTTGCTTCTAAGACTATAGTTTCGAGTGGGCTGAGCCTTGGGACTGCCTGCCATGTTGATATCAATGGGGACAAGACTCTCCCCCCCGCGGATTATATCAAAAGTTAAGACAGAGGCTCCTGATTCCCCGTCCAGGAGCGAACCTTCATCTCGATCAGAAACATCATCCTCTGTCTGGTTTCCCGGAGTTTGGTCATCCAAAAGTTGATTAACCACTGCGGTCATGCTGCCAATCCATTGCGGGCACATTTTTTTGGAATGGGTAGCTTGGTGAAAAGAGCAAAAATTGTCTTTCCATATCTCTTCCACGTTGAGAGCGGCACTGGAGTTTGACGGAGGTCTGCTGGTGTTGGGATTACTTTTCTTGAAAAAGGGTTTTGGGGGTTTATTTGTAGTTGAGGTTTCAACGCCCTTTCTCTTTAAGTCAGAGACCTCATTCGTTAGAAGTTTGAGGGTCTTGGCCATACTCTCGAAATCAAAAGCTTCTCTCTCTCTATTGGGGGTGGAAGACTGACCTTTTTTAGTGGTTGGTTTGTGATCATCTTTTCCTTCATGGTCCATGACTCCTATCAACAACATGTCCTTCTCTACCGCGAGAGCAGCGGCGTAATTTGCTGTAAGGGTAGCGCGGGCCTCACGTTTGATGAACACGGCAATATCCCTAGGGAGAGCTTTAGTGTAGTAGTCGATGGTGATAGAATCGTCCAAAGCTAAGTTTGGAGGAAATTTTTGCAATATTGTGGCGAAGCGTTGGTTAAAGTCTTTAACCTTCTCTTTTCTGTGACACTTGATGGTGCTTAACTCTGTGAGGAGCATAGAGGGTGTTTTATCCTCTGCAAAATTTTGCAGGAACACGCGACGGAACTGGTCCCATGAAGTAATAGAAGCATTGGGTAGGGAACGGTACCAGGTGGCTGCAAGGTTTACAAGAGTGTGTGGGAACAGTCGACAAGCGACATCATCGGACTGAACTCTCATGATTTGTAGGGCCAGATAGAAACTACTAATATGATCTTCCGCTGAGGTACCTTTCTCAGGATCAAATTTAGGAAGATGCTTCTCCGGGTGTCTAGGCATATCATGGAGAGGACCTAAAAGAGCCAATGGGGATTGAGCCATCCAGGCTGGGGCTGCACCCTCCTGGGGCGCTGATGATATCGAGTTTTGGCCTCAGATTCACTTCCCGTCCCTGACACTCATGCTCCGTCCTGATGGTGAGAGTGCTCATCTCGGTGTCTTCCACGGTTATTCATATTTCTAAGGTACTCCCAGTTGTGGAGAGGGGGTCTATTTTGGTTTTGGTGGTGATGATGGTTGTTGTGATGTCTTCGGCCGTGGACCATATCTCCTCTACCTCCACGTCCGTGACCCCTATTAACCCCACCCTCATTTCTTCGGGGCCCTGTTACTTCTGCACATTTCTTGGGCAGTGTTAACTTCCTCTCTCGTTCCTTCGACCCCCCTCTCGATCTTCTCATGGTCAGTACACTTGGGTTATCATTCCACTTATGTAAGTCGAGTGAGGTTCGGGAAAGGTTCGGTATCGGTAACTTCACTATCTTGGAGGATGGGGGTCATTTTCTGGGGCTGCCTTGAGGTCTTCAGTCATGGAGTTCTGAGTTCGGGTATGGTGTCGACAAGCACTACATTACAGTGATGTTCTCGGTAGGGGGTCCTAGTGTGAGCCGAAATTCCATGATGGGGGCATATCGTAAATCACGACGATATTACGGAGAACTAGTTGGCGTAAGGGTCAATTATTTATTAGTGATTTCAAAGTATCGAGCCGCCTCGGGTTGGAATATCCTCTAAGGGAGGAAGGGAGGTTCGTTATTTGTGACCTTCCCGTTAGAGGAGTTTGTGACGAAATATCGGTCATTATGCGGGAGGATGCCATGGCCCTCCTTCTAGCGCCAAATCATTGATGGGGAAAATGGTCCGACGACGGTAAGGGATCTCCACAGGTAGAAAGTCCCAATTAGACTTTGAACCGTTTGGAGTAGGGATCGTCAGGGTGTGGTCAGCTACCATAAATGACTTCCTCTTAGGTCTCGAACAACTGTGATTGGATCTGCAATCATACACTCATTCACATGATACGAATACATGGTGATGTATCAAAGCTGATATATGACCTTTGTGCGTAGCAAGGTAATGAACAAAATGCATGCGCATAGGAAATGTCGTAGCAACACATGTTGCACAGGATGTGCATACAGATAATCGACCTGGCTTAGTTCTTTAATGGCGAAAAATCCTATTACTTCAAGATATAACGAAATGCTAATAAAACGGTTCATTAACATTCATCATGGAAATAATAGCAAACTTAAGAGCATCATCAACACAATCACGAGATAGCTATGGAGCATGAATGATACTATTAATAACACGGATTCATTAATCAAAAGATATTACGAAACTATACGTAGAATACACGCCGGTCTTTGTCATGATAGACACATCATCCGGTCAAAGGGATTTTAACAAGTATTTGTATTACATATGTCAAAGTATGATTCTTCAATTACAATGCAATGTTGCCTTCGAGTCCACCAAAGGGACTCTCTACTATGTGCTTACAGGGTATTTATAGATCAAAGAGACGCCCTTATGGCCTTCGACGCTAACTTCCGAGCGGTTGAAACTACTGCGACCTTTGCCACACTGCCGGCCTGCGACTTGAAGATTGCGACTACTGCGACTTGGTCGCCGGGTACAGCTTGTGACACTGGGGAAAAAAACGACACAACGACCCGGTTAAACTATGGAGGTGGTCGCGTAACAGGTTGAAAAATCAACTTTCTTTTCCTTGAGGAAATCTCTGTAGAGTACGTAATCTCTTTGTTATAGGAGCTGACAGAAGACTTCCTCTTTTATTCGATGCATACACTCTGGGCATTTGGTGCAGAGTCTACTTCTTCGAGAGATCAGCATTGAGAGGGAGGCAAACTTGGTATAGATTTTACCTTTGGGTAGTGACAAGCAGATTTAGGTTCTCTTGTGATGCCTCGAATGCAGTGTGGCAGCGGCTTGTCTCACGGGTTGCGAAGCTTAATGAATTTCTGCTCTACTGCTCAGTCTTCTCTTTGTTTCATCCGGTGCCCCTAATGATGGAATGTGATGAAGAGCGTTCATGGAGTCAGTACGTGATCGGGTGATTATATACGAGACATCACTTTGTCCAAATCTTTGACGACTTGTCTTTGAATTTGCATATTCATCGAATTTGCACTTTGGCTTCTTGTGTATGACTCCAATCCTTCCTAGGCACATGTTCGGGAGCTTGCGGGTCTTGTCTTTGTCCGGTTCATCATTTTGTCCAAGTTTGTCGAGGCCTCCACTGTTTGCTGATGCTTCTGTTGCTTGGTTTTCCTCTGTGCTTTGTGCTAATGGAATACTTATTTATTTAGTGTGAGCATTTCTTTGTATACTTGCCTCATGGTCATTTCCAACACATCACACTCTTTCTGACGCGGTGGGACCTCGTTCACTTGGGCGGGCTTGCTTTGGAGGCTGTAGCATCTCACTTTCTAGTCTTGATTTCTCTTGCTCACTTTGCTGATTACTGCAAAGAAATAATTTCACTGCTCATCCTAGTGACATTTTCCTCTATAGCGCGACAAGCGGTGCCTGTTTTGTGGCTATCATAACGGGGTTAGTCCTTGTATACGGGACTATGTCCTTTCCGATGCAGCGGCAGTAGATATGGGGGATGACGCTGTGGCTAAGATTTCCTTTTCTCTTTAGTATTTTGAAAGAAGGTGGTGAATGTCAATGCGGTTAGGTCGAAGACTTCTTCTTCCTGCTCCCCAGGAAAATCATCAATATTGAGAATTGCACCGACGCCACTGAAGGGATATCCGGGGGAGATATGTCCGTATCGTCTATTAGCTCGTCCTCATCATCCTGTGTTTGACCCTTTTCTTTTCCAGCACTGGGCGCTCGACCTCAACACCCATGTGTTCCTCCTTTCTTCTGCGTTGCAGCCGCCTCTGCTTCCTTTTCGACTTTTCTCTTTCGCTCTGGCGCAGTAACTTGTTCTTCCTTCTTTTGACCGGTCAACTTTGTCGAGTTCGTCCTTAAGCACTTTTAGCACTTGCTTTGTGCCTCCTTTTCCTGTCTTTCCTTTTCCTCTTCTTCTTCTTCTTCCGCTCTGTCCTGGCATCTTTCTTCGTTTCTCTTCATCCTCCTTCATTTTCTTTTCCTCTTCCTTCTTAGCTTGGGCTTCTGCTTCCCTTTCTTGATCCATGGTGTCGAGGGCCGTCTCAGGTC
Organism: Pinus albicaulis; assembly: GCA_034641835.2. NCBI lineage: Eukaryota > Viridiplantae > Streptophyta > Pinopsida > Pinales > Pinaceae > Pinus > Pinus albicaulis. The sequence continues at coordinate 788,376,667 of CM076575.1, read as the reverse complement.
TGTGTTCTCTTATCTTTGGAGGAGAAGAGCCTCCAAGCTTTTGGCCTCTATCCTCTAAATTCCCCAGTGATCCTCATCCTCTCGGTCGAAGTCGATCCACTGAGCTAGATGCTGTCTGCGTTGTACAGTTTCTTTTTCGTCCTGTTGGGCGCTCGACATCTTTGTGCTCATCGAAAATTGGCCCTTTTACAATACTCGGGGAACTATCTTGGTAGGTCATAAGTTCGGCAATCAGTTTACAGAGGTAATGCTCTTAACCTCTTCTCCTTCCCGCCCTACCTCCACAAGTCCTTATTTTGTATAAGCACGCGATGGTGAGAGGTAGAGCGGAGCCAGAGTTATTCTTCCCTTTGGAAAGGACATTGAAACGAGGTCATCCAGTAACCATACACTCACCTGCATGAGCACCTTATCGGTAATAAATTTAGGCAAAGCATGTGGTGCGTTAGGCAGGCCAAAATACTTGGATGATTGTAAAATTCGGTGAACGAGAGCAGTGTGCCACGACCTAGTGTCTCCATTGCTCGCAGAGACATGCGGGGGTGTCTTGACCAATAGCTTCACGTAAGGCGAATGAATATATGAGAGATTTGCTCGTGCGACTTGTACCACAGTTCCCCGAGAATACACTAGTCTGCAAATTTATTACTTTGGAGCACATTCGGAGTCCCAGTTATTACGTATCCCTCAACATGCGGTGTTACCAGACAAGCATCTAGTAAATACGAAGCCATATAGGAGTGATGGCGCTCTCATACAGGGCTAGCTGAAGCAGATTTGTGTGCATGGAGCCCATTAATATAAACCCAATTGAGGCAGAACACAGTGTCTTTATTCATTGTTCCATGATGGTTGCCCATGTTAGTTGAAAGTGGTGGCGTCGAGAACGTCCCTTACACTCTGCCATGACATGGCGGCCACCAACTTATATACCTTCCTCGAATAAACCCCTGGGTATTCTAGTCCTTTTTTATTTTAATTCTCTGGTTCCACCACCATTTTTGTGATTGTATCAACCATGTTTTATTTATGAGAAAACCATCTTGGGGTGGTTCACCTCTGGTTTGGGTAGCGAGTAGTAGACTGTGCTTTTGACTCCTCGATGGCTAAAGCTTTACCTCCACTATCTCGGATTGCCGAAGTTCTTAGGATCGAGTCTGCAATATGATCCGGTCCGACATTTAGGCATGGAAGATGGCGGGATGTGACCTAGCTGGTGCAATTTGGACTTCTTAACCTTTAGATATACTTCTGGAGTCGGAGATATTAAAACTCATCTTACGGTAAAAAATGGCGAACTCGCGGTATACTTCATACCACCTAAAAATTTGTCACTCCTTTGCGAAGGTGCGAAAGGGGTGTCTGTATATTGGTGGGAGGAGATGTTTGTATGTCGTGTCGACTCTTCCTCCACTACTGCCAGTTCTCCTTCGGGATACCCGGGGTGCATATCTGGCTAGAGTCGGAGGGACCGATGCGAGTATCTGCTCTAAATTCACTGTTGCGTGTCGAAAGAATCCCGGGATGAGAAGAAACGTGATGATAATGGCTAAATAAAGTCTACACATGCAAAAGTTCAATTGGCTGCTCTCACGGGAGTCGGCTGGGTGATCACCAACGACTCCACGCGACCTCGCGACCTTGCGACTTAGGTCGCGGAGGTGCGAAGTCGCTAACGAGGGGATTTTGCGACCTTTGAGGCCTTGCGACAGGGTGCATTCAGGTCGCAGTGCTACTGAACTCTTGGGGGTTTCGCGCGCGCCCGCCGGTTTTGCGGATAAACTTCCTACGGGGAAAAATACGCGGTTTGAAAGGGTCTAAGCCAGGCAATAGGCATAGCCATAAGGAATTGGGCAAGATATGGGTGACCCTGGGGTTCATGAGAGGCAAAGCAATGATGAAACTCAACGGAAAAACCATACATCCTCTCCGGCAAATAAATGAGGCAGTGGGGAGGCTCAATAATGGAAAGAAATGCTTAAGGAAACATAGGGAGGAAAAGGTAAACTTACTAGGAAGAAAAATGCGATGTGGGCACATGGGAGTAATTCCAACATTTTCGTCGCGAGCTACAAATGCGACCTAGCGACAACGACCTTATATAAAAAGGTCGCACGATGCGAAATCATAAATGGTCGCAAGTTGTAGTTGCGACCTGTGACCTCGCTGCGACCTAAAAGTCGGCTGAGTCGCAGTCAGCCCAGAGTAGCTAATTCCTTAATACTTCAATTTTGCGACCTTGCGACCTTGCGACCTTAAGGTCATTTGGGGCCATAGATAAATATAACTAAAACTCTTGCGACACCGGCGACCTCTGCGACCTTAAGGTCGCAAAGTCCCGCCTGATCGCATGGGTCTGTAAATCATGGATCCGCGACTTGTGACTTGCTTTTAAAAACTTTACTTGGCTTTTTTCATTCTTTAGTTTCAAAGGGGGCTCCAAAAATTTTGAAGTGCGTGTTATGATTTTATGTATTTTTGGAGGGTGTTGTAGGAGCTACAACACAACCAAAATGAGACAAAATATTACTTTCTAAAAACTGAATGATGACATAATATGTTGCTTTCCTGGTTGGGATCACTTCGATCCATTTTGTAAAGTAATATGTGGTTGTCAATATCCACTTGTGTTGTGTGGATGTTGTTGGGTGAATCTCTCCTATGAAATCTAGGCCCCGCTGCTAAAATAGTGCATGTACTGCAATATGTTGAAGAGGTAATGGGAGAAGCTTCCTCTTACCCTGAAAAACTAGACATTCGTGGCAACTCATTACTACTTTGTAGACATCTGCAAAAAGTGCATATAAATAATATCCCTCTCTCAATATTTTATTTGCAGTGGTCTTCCAATATAGGTGGCCCACACAATCTCCTTTGTGGAAGTCATTCATCACTTCCTTAGATTCTTCTTCGACCAAACAGTTCTGCAATGTTAGCCATCAATGTTTTTTACATGTCAGTGATGACTATATCCATAGCTGAGTTTTCTAGAAGCTGAATTCCATATGTCAATCTGTCATCTAGAAAACCCTCATAAAAAATTTTTCGCCCTCTTACTTTTCAGTCCGCCCTTGTCAAGGTCAAAACTCATTATTACTATTTTTTCTAGCTTCAGCCCTACTGGTCTGCCCATCAGCTTTAAAAGGCAAATCCAAATCTATTTCAAAAGTCTCCCCTATGTTAGGAAGTGGCGCTTTAAGGCATTTTACCCTTGGCAACCATCAAAAGGCCAAAAAACCTTCATCTGCTACAGACCAATCATGGCCAACCTCCTACTCTGCAAATGAAATTGACAAACAGCTCTAAGTCGCGCTACTCACACCCCCTAGGTCTCAGCACTGCATAAACCACAGTCTCAAGCTGATTACTAGGTGTTTCACAGTGTTTTATGGATTCTACAAAGACAGGAAATATAACTTCATCTCAGGAGGAAATGCTTGAATCTACAGTTAGAAGAACAGCTGCTTCTAAATGTAACATGAGCCTGAGATATATCTGCAAACAGAGAGTCACTCATCAAGACCTTGCATTTTCCTTCCAGCATGAAAAATCACAGGAAGAGAAGAACACCACTGTCACAGCAAACTGGTAATTTGTCATGGCCAAGAATCTCCTTCATTTACAAGCAGAGGGTTAGGGCGCCTCCTTCATCTACAAGCAGAGGGCGCTGGCCAATATTGACTTAAAGGATTGCAGAAGCCCAGGTTTGCCTTTTACTGAACAGTGAAAGGATAACTCCAGGTTTTCTGAATGTGAGTAATGATCATAACAGGGATAGAGTCTGAAGTATGCAAATTCAAAGGAAAACAGAGTTTGGTCTTGTAAAGGAAGTCATGATAAGTTTTCAAATCATGTGAATTTATGAAACTTTAGAGAGGCATACCATTAGTAAAAACAATTCCAATCATAAGCAGCATGCTTTTCCACAAGACCAAATTGAAGGGATGCTGACAAATCATGTCATCACACAGGCAGAAGAAAAGGTGTTTGTTTTTCAAAGGGCGCTAACCTCCATTGTCACAGAGACTATCTTTCAAATAATTTTTCATAAGATGACCAAAGCAAATAATGACATCTTAGTTCCCCTCAAAGCAGTACAGTGAGACAGTGACACTTTGACTAGGGTTTTTCTGAAGCACAGTGGTGATTGCAAGCAGAGGTGCTAGTATTAATGTTTTTCAAATTTGTTTGCTTACCATCACATCCAAGGAAACCTTTTCCAGGCAGGCTTATCAAACAATCTTCAGATACTCTGCCAAGTGAAGGGCCTCCTTCTTTCATGAGCAGATGGCCAAGGCATTGAATGTTGTTAAAAACTGATTGGTCTAAGATGCATTGGAAAGAGACAAAGGAGGAAAGCAAAAGTCTTACACAGGTAAAAGATGGTGTTTATGTTTCAAAAAGTATTGTTTTTCCTACCCATAGGAAAATGTCTGTCAAACTATACCTCATAGTGGACAGGAGACAATTTGACTATGTATGCCATTGATACAAAAGGGGGCTGTTTCCTTAAGAGAAAGGGTCAAACAACACCTCACTGTCACATGCCAAGAAGTCTAAAGGAGCACCTTTCAAGTAAACAGAGAAATATGGTATGAATGGATGCAACTAAAATATGGCACTTACAATCAAAGAAGGAACTTATAAATCACCTAGACGCAGAAATTATCAAACAAGTTAGAAGAAGACAGACTATCTCCTGTTAAATAACAAAACAGCTTTCAAATGCTCTTTGACAGATTTTGAATGGTTTTTCCTTGTTAAAAATATCACCTAAAGTGTCAAAGCAGTGGACAGGTTTGAAATTATGGATGATTCTGTTACAAAGAAAGATCACTGCACTGGTCAAAGGAAATGATAACTATGTTTCCAAGAGACCTGTTCTTCCTGGTTCATAAAAGTTCCCCTTTCAGAATATACATCACAATTGATGGGAGGCATTTCAAGTTTTGTTCCCAAAAGACATACAAGTTTATGAATAGGCAAAGAGGTTATTTTCATGGACTGTTTTTGTTTAGATGATTTGAAACAAACACAGTTTTTCTTTATTCCAAAGAACAGATATATCATAGATGATACACCTACAGGCAGGGAAGTATTTTGAAAAAGAGGCACCTTTCTCAAATCAAAATACCATAACCAAATCCAAATGATGACAGCAATGTGGGCACCTGCAAAAGAGAAAAGGTTGAAGAAGTTGTTAAAGACCGAGACTATCAAAACAGGTTGACAAAAAAAACCCTGTCCTTTCAGAAACAAGTCAGTCTTCAGGTATTTTCTTGACAAGTTTTAAAGAAGGGTTACTTTACCTCATAAATATCACCAGCACCATTAAACACATGTGGCAGAGATGATGAAGGTTATTGAGTTATTTTTCAAAGTTTGAAGTTTGGTGTTAAAGTTGTCACCCAAGGAACAAAACTGGCAAGAAATCACCCTTCGAACACCTGTGCATAAGTAAAACAGAGTTCTGGCTTTTAAGCTATTTTTGTTTTTATAAAGGGGTTGGTCCATGATTAAACGGTCTAAAAGCATAGAAAATCTTCAAATGCGTGCATCGATTATGAATCCAGGTTGCAAATACACCGAAGGTTATTAGTGAAAGGGGTCAAAAAGACTGTGATGACTTTGCAAGAGCCAACCAAAAAAATTTCATTTTACATTTAAAACAAAGGTGATCGTTGAAAATTTTTGAAATGACATAAGGGTGAAATCGGAGAGTGAATGTTTCGTTTTCAAACTTCAAACAAAGCTCTGTGTTACCCTTGGCATCAAGCAAAGAAGGTTCGGGTCAAATTGCAGAAGATTGCACTGTTTGTGACCGCGTGACGTGCCTGGAAATTCGCACGACGCGCCTGGGAGCGATTTTACACAGGCGGACAGTGTACGCGCGACGCGCCTGTACAATCGCACGACGCGCCTGTACACGGCACCCGCCCGACCCGACAGAGCCACCTGACACCGGTTGTTGGCGCGCCGTTCTTTCCCTGCAGAGTGCCGCGCAGGCTTGAAGGACTTCCGGTGCTACTCCAGCCCTCCCCAAGGGTTTTTTCATCAAAATTGAAGGTATTCTTATATATTTTCCCCTCGATTTCAAAAAATTTGCTAAGTGACAGGAAGGTTTAAAGGTCTGTTTCAAACTGTGGTGTGAGAGTAAGGGTTGGGACAAATTGTTGAGTTTGACCACATTTACATATCGACATATATTTCAAGAAACTGCCTAAGCAAGGTCAAGGTCAAATCTGAAGAGTAGCCTATCCCCGTTTATCTTGCCACATCATCATATCTGTCAAATGGTTTTTCTGTGAAAATGCCCATAGTTTGAAGCTGTGTTTGAATGACAAATTCACTGTTAGAAGTGCCTATGGGAAAGAAATTGTGATTAAGTTAAAAACCTTGTGTGTTCACCTTGTGTTTAATCAAGGACAAGGGTGTGTCATTTCTTTAAAGCACCATAGGGCAGAGTTACCCTACTCAACCACCGAAAGACAGTGTTCACTGGTTACTCTGTGACTGTTTTTCTGTTCTTCAAAAGATCATTTTCAAGTGGATTTTCAGAGGGCATAAAGACATTCTTCCAAGGCTGACTGGTATTCTATATTGAAAGAGGCCTTGATTATTTTGAAAAGAAGAAACTCTTACAGCCTTTGCTCAAGCTTTGGAGCTTTTAAAACCCTGTTACCTATGCTTTAAATGTGAATTTGACTGTATGCTCACACCGGGGTTAACTTTATGAGCATGTTTTTGTTTAATGAAGTGACATACATAGAGAACAGTGAAGTTTAGTAGGAGAAAAGCTTCTAGAGCAGGCAGAAATTTATAGGTTGAAGCTACAGGGGAAGGTTGCTCACATTTCTCACAAAGGGACAGTATTCACTATGTTTGCCACTTGTTTGCCTTTTGATTTTCCAGCTCGTATTGATGAATGGATGTGCTTATAGAGTAAAGGTGTTTTTCTGCCAAAGCCAGAGGGTTACATTCATAAAGAGCCATTGATTGTTTTGAAAGGAGAAAATTCACATAGCCTCTGCCTAAAAAACTCTTGAAGCCTTTCAAACTCTGTCATCTTAGCTCAGGACTGTGACAGTGACTGTATACCTACACTAAAGTTTGACTGCATATCCATAAGTCTGTTGTTTTATTTGCACTCCAAGAAGAGCAGGTTGTTAATGATTGAAATTCTACCTTGAGGCAGAGATACAGGTGTATTGATTGACATCTAAAATTTCACAGAACAGGGTGATTTTAGCACTTCTCACAGCAAACTCCTCCTAGCAGTCTGCCCTTCTTTTCACTATATTATTTCTTACTGAGAAGTTGTTGACTGAGATATTTTCAAGGTGGAAGGCCACTTTCTGAAGAGCAGGGTTTTAATGATTGAATTTTACCTTGGAGACACAGATATAAATGTGTTGATTGATCTTTTGAAAATTCACAAGAAAAAGTGATTTCTTAACACTGTACACAGGAAATTTACACAGCGGTCTGTCTCCTTTTTACTATATGGTACCCTATTGAGAAATCTGCCTGGCTGAGGTACATTCAAGGTAGAAGGCTACTTTTTAAGAGAGCAGAGGTTGTGTATTACAAAGAAACTTGTTGCAAACCATCCAAATCACATTATTTCTCTGTCAAAGCAGTACATTGACACAATTTGACTCTAACAGGGCAGTTTACACACAGTGAGGCAGTTTGTCTCTTCCAAATCATATTCAGGTCAAAATGCCTCCAAGGCAAGATAGCAGGAGCGGTCTGCATAAAAGATATGAGCCACTCTCTACAGAAGAGGTTAATGCTCATCCATCTGTCCTTTTCAACTTCCATGAAGTAGGCTGCCTAGATTTCTGCCAGAAGATAGAAGAAGTCAAAAAAATTTCGCCATTAACACACTTGTGCGCCCTGAGATTCAAAGAAAAACATTTCCAAGTGGCAGGGCTTGATTTCAAGATTTCTCCAAGGTATGCGTCCAAGGCCACCAAGATTCCGTATCATGGCGAAAAATGGTTTAAACAGGCTCATCTTGACTTAGAATATTACAAACCTTTCATCAAGCCTGAGCATAGAGAGGCTTTCACTGCTATTTTCCCTTTTTCATATCTTCTTGACAGCTATGCTCCTCTTATGAAAGTCATAATGAAATATTTCACTTGTGAAGGGAGGTTTGATCGAGTTTATGCCTACCATGTCCGATTATTGATGCATTTTACTAGAAGCAGGCAACTAAACCTCCCTTACTTTTTGTTCAAGAGCATAGAGAAAATGGCATCTACTGTCTAGAAGAAGGCCCCACCTCTGCAAATCCCTTCCCTTTTTCATCATTCTTTGATCAAGATTATCTTCCTATACCAGCTAGAGAAGAAAGAGGTTCCATGGGATTTATTCATCAGCCATCCAGATTTCTCTACTGTTCCTCCTGTCCATGTGTCTCCCACTCAGCCTATCCATCGCCCGGTACCTTTGTCCAGTAGGCCTACTCCTAGAAGGCTCAGAATGACTACTGGACAGCCAAGTCAACAGGAGGAAGGAGAGAGTAGTAAACAACAGTAGATAGATGATGAGGAACAGCAGCAAATAGAAGGTGAAGGACAGCAGATAGATGATGAGGAACAGCAACAAATAGAAGGTGAAGGTCAATAGATAGAAGATGAAGGACAGAAGCAAACAGAAAATGATGAACAGCAGCAAGTACAAATTGAGGAACAGCAGCAGACAGCAGATGAGGAACAGCAGCAGGTACAAGATGAATAACAGCAGGTTGGGCAGGAAATTGAGACACCTCTTGAGCCACAAATTTAACAAAGCATTGAAGCAGAACAGCAAGCTAATGTTGGCGAACATGGGCAGCCAAGTGAATAGCGAGAAGAAGACATCCAGCAGCTTCAAGGAGAGCAGCAAGTTCAGGAAGATGTCAAAGGTAAATCAGTTGTTTCTCCTCCTCCCAAAAGAACAAAACTCAGCACAGCAAGGAAAAGAGGGTCTAAGGCTGCCACTCTAACAGTGAAAAAGGTTGTTCCTAGCAAGAGGAAATCTCCCAAAAGGACATCTTCTATCATGCCAAGGAGGAAAAGCGCAAGATTGGCTTTCAAAGGTAAAAGCAAAGTTGGAGAAAGTACAAAGCATAGAGGTGCATTAGCTGTCATCCCTATCCAAAGCGATGACAGTGATAATGAGGCCCGCCTTCTTGAAAATCTCCTAATCCGTAAGGAGGGGCAAATTGAGGCATTAGAGGAGGATCTTCAACGGGCAAGGAATTTCAACCACTTCTTGGAGATTGAAAACAAATAGATGAATGTTCACACAGCTGTTCATGAAGCACGGGCGATCAAATATAAGAAAGAGGCAGCTAGGGCGCAAGCAAGGATAGAAGAACTCATTGGTGAGTTTTATGAGGAAGAAGAGGAAGACCAGCCTAGGCGGAAGAGGCCTAGGACCATCGAGCTTAAAAGAGCCTTGGAAAAGCAGAAAGCAGAAGAACAAGCCCATCTCCAAGCCTTTCCTCTCACTACACTCCTTGAGCAGGAAATTGAAGAAAACAAAGAGGCATGGCTTGAAAGAGCTAACAAACACTTGGAAATGAAGCTTGAGAGGGTGAACAGAGATCTAGAGCTGCAAAGGAAGAGGACTCATCACTTTCAGAAGTTGAATCAGTTTGCCAGGCGCAAACTAAAGGCAGCCCAAGAGAAATTGAAGAAGGCAAAGGGGAAGCGCCGGACACAGAAAAAGGAGAAAAGCATATCAGCTCTTGATATTTTGGCATCGGCTTCGGAGCATGTTGCTATGGACCCCTGAGGGTCATATGTGCCAATTTTGGGCCCGTTTCGACAACTTTTTGTTTTTTGGCATTTTTTGGGTTTTTGGTCGAAAACTCATAATTTCGCCATTTCAGTTTGAGGATTTACCAAGGGAGAAGGATGATACCATTGGATGACATAATTCTATTAGCAGGTCCCCAGCAATTTTCAGAGCATTTGGAGATCATTCGCCCCCTCAAATTGGCGAAAAATGCCCATTTTTTGCACATTCTGCCCGCCATATCAGCAGTCTGCTATTTCCTGGTTTTTTGCACATAGGTACAGTTTTGGGGAACTTCCAGACATCAGATTGAGGTGATTTCAGTTGCACCGGAAAGTAGACACAGAGAGATTTCCAACGGGCCATCATGAGCCTCATTTAGACACCGGGAAGGCTGCCAATTTCCTCCACCAAGTCAGGGGACCTTTTTCAGACATAAATATGAAGTATTTTTGTAATTTTTGAACCTCAAAAATCTGCTTTTCCCAAATGTGCGTTTAGCTATTTTTACACTTGGGAAATGATGTAAAGTCAATATAATTTCCGTTTTTAACAGTTTTTTAGATATTTTATGGGATATTTTGTGCCTTGGGCTTTGCAAAGCCTCAAGGACAAGTTTAGATATTTTGACTTGGCCAATGGGATAGCTAGTTGCTCCATGAGGTTTTCCTTCCTCAAGCCTATTTATTCCATGGGTTTCATTGTAAAACAAGAGGCTGAACTTGAGAGAAGAATCAATATATTGGTCATATGAGCTTTGAAGAGCATACTTGTGTTATGATTTTTGGACTGCCTCTTGGATGCTTTTGATGAATGATGAAGGATTGGTGATGGATTCCATGACATGGTAGAATGGTATAGTGTTTCTTGCTTTGTTGTTGTCTTCTAGTTTTCATTCATGATACATACTTCTTGCTGCTATAGATCAGTAGAGATTAATTTTTAGATATGCCCATGGAGGCACCTCAAAATTCCTGAATCTTCATAGCTTTATGTTTTCTTCTTCCTTAGTTATACTAAAGAATTCTTAACTGCTCTTTAGTAACTTAAGGTATTGTTGCTAGTTTTATTCATTAGTTATATGTATCTTGAGTAGGATGTATGGTGTGCCCTGCCTACCTATGATTGTCCATAGTTCTGTCCATAAAACTATCTCTTTGACTGATTAGCTTATCATCTTGTTAAACCAAGGAGGCCTAGTCCCGATCTAGCCCTTTGCCTAAAACTATGAAAGCTTGTTTGTCCAAGTGCCCAATAACTTAAAGACTATGTTTAGGCGTTCTGGCATAGTTTTATGAGTTGTTAGTCCTTCTTATGTGTTTTCCCCAAAGTCTGATAACCATTTCCCAAAGTTAGAGGGTCTTATACTTCTATGTATGGCTGGAATGTTTGATTTATATGTATTAATTAGCTCATAGTTACATCTAGCATGATTAATGGCTTGCTATAACATGTTTATGTCTGCTATCAACTAGTTACACTTGAAATCCCTTGTCTTTCACAAACTTGATGTCCATTTACTCCATTTTTCCCAAAGATCCCTTCTACCGTGAATCAAATCGGCCCTACAGCAGCCTTACATCATCATCTGATAGCTTCCTTGACCTGTTTGACCCCATAGCCCAATTGATCTGACTTCTTGTTATCCATTTTTATATCTTTGATCAGTTTTATCCCTCACAAACTTAAAAACCAAAAATCAAAAAACTCACTTCATAACTAGCCTAATATCAGAACACCATAAGCGAACACACCGACATCTTTTACACATATAGAGAGAGCCCTCTCTGAGTCCAGGAAGGCTAGGTCCTTGGGCTCCAAAGCTTGGTTTGATGTTACATCGTCATTTGGCTCACCAATCGGCCAAATCACGGGACCCTAACATGCAACACACCTCCGGAATCCTTCCAGTAAAGTGCATTGTCCAGTATGTAATACTTTGAAGCTTTGAGTTTCAAATATCTGCCTTGACTCTTAGTCATGCATATAGGAGGGTTTAGGTGTTGCAAAACATAAACAATATCATAATATCGTGGAGATGAAAAAAAGATATCGAATACCTGAATGAGATTCGCTTCTTCTTCATTTTCGGACAAGGCTGAAATCAATTTGATGTCTAGAGCATGAAGGTTTGACTCAGCCATGAGCTTGGCTAAGCCCTGACCTTTGACCAACTTGGTGAGCTTGATCTCAAGGTCATATTCTAGTAAAGTTGTTATCCATCTCCCTCTCTTACCTTCTAGGTTTTTCTGCATGAGAACTTCTTTTACAACTACATTAGGTACATATGCAAGAGTATGTGAATGCAATATGTAAACTCTGAAATATTTCAGTGCTTTAACCAATGCCAGAGCATGTTTCTCTATGATGTTGTAGCAAAGGGCTACATCTCTGATATTGCGACTGAAAAATGAAATTGGTAGCTCTATTTTATCCCTTTTCTGCATCAAGACTGCTGCCATGGTGTGCTCAGAAGAAAATGAAAATATTATGAAATTGGTAGTTTAATTAGGACTTATCGAAACCGAGGCAGTAGTCAAGGCAAACTTAACTAAGTTGAAATACTTTTGGGCATCTTCAGACCATTTCACATCATTATATTTCTTCAACATATTTTTTAACTCTCTAAGATGCTCCACCAAATTAGGAATGAATCTACATAAGAAATTCATCTTACTATTGAATGGTTGTATTTCCTTTTTGCTGTGAGGGAAACCAATCTGCTGAATTGCTTGAACACGGGAAGGGTCAATTCGGATCCCATCCTTGGAGATGATGTGACCAAGAAGTTTTCCCTCCTCCATGGTAAAAAGGCTTTCTTTGGGTTGAGAGATATTTCGAACTTCCTGCATATCTCGAAAAGAATTCTTAAATGGTGCAAATGTTCATCATCAAAATGTGAAAACATTGTCAAGTCATCTAAATAAACAACCAAGAAAACATATTTTTCATTGGCGAATGCTATGTCCATGTCCCGTTGAAATGTGGCCCCTGCGTTTTTCAAACCAAATGGTATTTTTTCATATTTGAACGTGCCCCAAGGTGTAGTAAATGTTGTCTTGTCCTGATCATCCTCGTGCACCAAAATTTGGTTGTACCCTAAATAGCCATCCAACAGTGACATACGGGAATAACCGAAAATTATTTGAAGTATATGGTCCATCTTCGGAAATGGATGGTTGTCATTTAAGGACACTTTGTTCAAGTTTCTGAAATCTATGTAGAGCCGGATTTCTCTAGTGGGACCAAATTTGAAATCCAATTGAAGAATCTGATCGGGACAATAGTACCGGACTTGAAAATTCTGTTTACCTCTTTTTTAATTGATAGCAACAATTTGGGATTTATCCTTCTCAACTTTTTTCGAAAGGGAATTTTATCGGACTTTATCGAAATAGTGTGTTGAATGATGCTCTTGTCATACACCTTTAAATATGCATATACCCATGTGAAAACATCAGAAAATTCATGAAGTAATTTAACATATTAAGCCTTGACTTCGAGAGATAATGACTTGGATAGTTTAACCATCTTTGGTTTTCCTGTTGTCCCAATGTTTACATTTTCAACACCCTTTTCCATAAGCACCAATGTAGGCTTTCTTGATATGTCATCTTGGTCAAACAATTCTTCCAAAGGTATGAGACCTTTTGGAATATTGTTGTCTTTCAGCTGTAGTATATCCATCTGATTTGCTTCTATATCCTTGTCATCTTTATCACAAATTTCATCTATGGAACAATTTTAAAATTCTTCTTCACCTTGGAGAAAGTTATTTACCTGCTTATCATCCCAGAAAACCTACCAATACCGCAAGTTATCGGGAACAGTAAGCCGGTGTTTCACATGAATCTAAAACTTCCTATTTGAAAAGATGGGGATCTTAAAATTGCTTGCAGCTTTAGCCAATGAATCTGCCATTAGATTTTGATACCTTGGCACCACTGTAAGTATACACTCCTGAAACATTTTCAAAATATCTAGTACAAAATTCTTATATTCTCTCATTCAAGGATGATTGGCTTTATGTTCACCTTTAACTTGCTTGATCAAAATTTCTAAATCACCATACACAGCAATCCTTCTTGCACCCAGTTTCTTCAAGATCTTTAGGCCAGTAATGAGTGCTTCATACTCCACTTTTTTGTTAGTGCAATCAAAATCTAAATTGTAAGAGCACAATCTAAGATTTGCAGGGACCATATTCTGCTGATGAAAAGGGATGTGGACCCAAATTCCAATGTCTGCCCCATCTTTCTCCAGGGCACCATCAAAGTCCATGGACCATAAAACATTTTCATCCTCCAAGTGCTGAAACTTTGATTTCTGTTTTGGCTCAATTTTCTGAACTGTCTCTTCATGCTTTTTCATACTTTCTTCCACTTTATCCAATGGATGTTCTAAATTTTTCATTACTTCATCTGATTTTTGTTCTGATGAGCTAGGCTTATTCTCTTTTTATTTTTCTATAAATTCTCTAATGCAATTATGAATCTCTGGAACATATTCTACATCTACTAGCTGGATATCTACATAATTTAAGCCGCTATCATTAAACAAAATGAATGACTCTAAATATGTATGTACAACATTTATTGGATGATTGTTAGGATTTTCTTTGCTTATGATCATATATTTCATCTTGGTTTCATGGTACAATTTTCTCAATTTCCCAAAAACAGGGATAGTTTCATAATAAAAGTATAATTACAATGTGTCTCGTAATTTTCCCCCCCAAGATCTTAACAGAAACATGCCAAACCCTGGTAGTATGTCGGCTACCACCAACTCGATTAGAAAATTATTTTCTGGAATCTTCTCTAGGGAGACTACCAAATCTTTAATAAGGCCAATACAATGAAATCTACCTGTATCGAAGGAGTATAAGTCATGGTAGGGACAAGTGATGTCAAGGCCCAACATTTCCATAATGTCTTTTGACATTAGATTGTGGGATGATCTGGAGTCTAACATGGAATTATGTAAAATACATTGGTGGATTCTTAGAATCAAGTAAAAAGGAGGAACCTTGCTATCTTCTAATAGACCGTCAATAGCAGGACCAAAAATGAGTTCGGGCTAATCATCTTCGACATTGACCATGTCGAACAACGGATCTACTTTAAGCAGCTTGGCAACATAAGACTTATATTGGTTATTATTAACAAGCTCGATTAAAGGAATCGACACCTTTAACTTTGAAATTTTTGTTTTTAGGCTAAAGGGATTGGTTTTGTCTACCTCTTTAATGACGATCTCTCGTTGTCCAGCATGGTCCTTTGATGGAACTTATTTCTTATGATTGTCCTTTTCCTTGTTTTTTGAACTTTTGGATGGTTGATTTACCTTGTTCTGATTTGTGACTACAGGCTATTTTCCCTTACTCTAATTGCTTGAAGGATTCTGCCTTGTTTGAGTGTCTTTCGACTGAGATGCTCTCTCATGAATGGGATTAACCAGCACATCTATGCTCCTCAATGGCATTTGCCTATTTTGTGAGCTAAGTGCATTCAGTTAGCCCCGCTGATAATCATCTGATTCAGTCTCCAATTCATGATCATTGGCAACGATAAAATCTTAACCTTTAAGTAGATCTTTCTTTTCAAAATACTCCTCATCTTCTGTCAAAAACATAGGCAGATCATTAGCTTTGAAAAGGATATTTTCCTCAACAAATATGTATTCATCTTCTCCTTGAGCATATTTCTGCTACAAGGGTGTCCTAATTTGTTGTTGTTGCTATGGTGGTTGCTCAGGAGCCCGTTGTTCTCTTTGCTTAATCCTTAACTGAGGCTGTTGTTGACCTATGTAGTTATGATTTCTGACCTCAGGCTATCTCGAAGTGATGGACATCATTTCAACCATCCTTTCAATAGTTCTTATCAGTGTATCCATCTTAGCATCGGAAGATGAGGTGGATGGTTAATCTTTAATAGTAACTCTTCTCTCATTCCTAGCTCTAGTTCTCTTCATCAGCAGATTTGCTTCAACGTTGACTGCGTTCTTTTTCATATCCTCCAGTGTGGTTGGATTTCTTTCCCTTAGTTTGTAAGCCATGTCAGGATCAAATGCATGTGGATAACGTATGAGAGCTAAGCCTGGAGGAGGCTTGATCTCAACGGGAATTTCATTATAAATTCTATTGAAGCGAGAATTCAAATCTTGGACTCATTCATTGAGATTTATTTTAATGTTCTCATACTCAGCAAGAAATTGTAAATGATTTTTCTTTACTTCCCACTGGGCTATAAATAAATCAATGAGATGGTCTGGAGTGGCAATGGAATTAGCAGTTAAGGACCTAAACCAAATTTTGACATCTCCAGAGACGATCTAGGCTATAATCCTCATTTTTGCATTGTCAACATCAACTTCCTCTAAGTCTATGAAGTCAGTGACCTTAACAATATGTTGTCTTGCAGATATGGTAGAGTTTTCATAAAACAAGGGGATTCTTTGCCCATAACCCTGAGGTAAATCATTCAATTGGGCAAGTAAGATAAGTGGGTCAAATCTTGCCATGATTCTTGCTGAGTGAAGTGTTGGATTGACAATAGGAAGGATTGGTTGAATAGGTAGTGGAACAGCAGTTGTAGGTATTGAAGTAGTAGGTATGAATGATGAGGTCGAAGATGCAGATGAAAAAACTACAATTGATTGAATTTGAATTTGAGTTGAGACAGGAATTTCCTCTTGATGGTAGAATTGGATCCAATCTTTGATGTCAAGGTCGGATTCGGGTTTAATCTCTTCAAAGAACCAATATTTTAGAGGACTAAGGTCTAATTCAGAAAATGACTTGACCTCAAATATTCTTAAAGGATAGAAGACTATTTCAAATAAAGAGGTTTCAGACTTAGATTTAAACAATGACATTTCAAATTTCAAATCATACGATATATCTTCAAGAGAAATTAGTTTAGCAGGTAGAGAAACAGATCTTACCAATGGAACTGGTCCTGATTGAATGTCTGTAGTTTGATATCTATTCCTTCAGAAAATTTTCCCTGGATCATCTACCGGATCAATTGGATCAGTATCGGGATTTGCTCTGGTATATCTTCACGAAGCCAGCTCTACAATCTTAGCACTGCAATTATTGAATCAGTCTTTATGAAACTTAACCCTATCATCCAAAGGATCAAATTCCAATGTTTCTTGTCATACACCCAAGGAAAATAAATCTTCCATTCCCCGGCAACGGCGCCAATATGTTATCACTTAGCTAGATCTCTAAGGCTGAAGAAGAAATCCCAACAGAGGTAACCACAAACCAATATTTTGGCTTGGTATCTAGCCCTACCAAACCGGAGAGGGATCTCTCCACAATGTCACAGCCAAGAGGGTTGGATGAATTAGGGTTTTAGGACAGGTATGAGTACAGGGGTTTGTTTGTTTGAATTGGGTTTCTGGATGGGTGAATTTGGTCAAAGAGGCTAGGTCAGGGCAAATAGGATTAGGGTTGCAGAGATTCAATGGGGCAAGGTACATAGAAAACCTAACCATTTAAGGTTTCTTGAGTGAGATGGATCAGATAGGTGAGGAGCTAGTGATCCGGATTTATGCAGGAACACAACAGAATAAACATATAACCATAAATACAGAGATGCAGCGGAAATAACACTTCATTTCATTAATATCAAAGAACTGAAATTTGTTTACAGACAGAATGCAAATAAACTAGCTAGGGCGCTGGTAGCTATCTCTGAGAAGAGATGTGGCGGCTACAGGCCTCTGAACTGAGTTACAATGAGGCTCGAGGGCCTATTTATTATTTAGAAACAATGGGAAATCCTAAACAGCCAAAACCTTAACCCTAGGAGATGAAGCGCCAAAACTATGGGCCCCGTTTGGGTAAATTGGTGTTTCAACTTCCCAGGGGCGTAACTTTGGCATACGATCTCCGTTTGACGCGTACCATACCTCGTTAGAAAGATCTATCCGAGGACTACAAATTTGGAACGAGCAACATCGGTCCATGGACCCATGTTGCTCTCCGTTTTCCCCAAAAACGTCGTTTAGGGCCTCAAAACGGCTCCGGAAGTTTAGGACCCGAAAAACTGCTAAAAATAGTAAACTGTGCCGAAACTGAAAAACTGAAATAGAAAATGGTGGAGCCCCAAGTGGAATAGGCAGGTGACCACCAATATCCACCTGGATCATTCCTCCCCCCTTAGGAAGCAATGGTCCCCATTGCGTTAAGTTCCTCCATGAGATGAAAAAATTTCTGCTGAACTTGGTCCCTGGTGAACCACTTTCCTTGGTGCAGGAGTTGGCCAGCTTTGACAACCCGATATAGTTGGATCTTCTGCTGGCGAGTGTTCTTGATTTGCATGTCTATGATGCAATCTGTGGTGGCCTGTTCCATGCGGTCTGGATTTAACTCAGTTGGTGTGAGTTGTTCTGCAATGTCCGAGGTGTCCAGTAGAGGTGGGAAGTAAGGACGAAGGCGATCCACATTGAAGACTGGGTGCAGACCAAGGAATGGTGGAATACTGAGCTCCAAGGCATTGTTCCCTACAGCCTTGGTGATGGTGTACGGCCCATATCGGAGCGGGCGAAGCTTGCGGTGGGGTCCAGTGAGGCGCTCCTTCTGCAAATGTAGCCATACTTTGTCGCCCACCTGGAAGTTGTGTGGCACCCGGTGTTGATCATGGCGCTGCTTGTACTTCGCATTGGCTCTGTCCAATATATCATGAACTTGTTGGCGGATGTGTTGAATGCGCTCGATGAAGCTACTTTCTTTGTCAACTTCAGACTGGACGTGCGCTGAATCGGCCTGAGCAGCTGCAAATGGCATGGCTACGTCAATGGGACATAGTGGCTGGAATCCCAAGCCCACCTGAAAGGGGCTATGGCCAATTGAACTGTGGAGAGCCCGGTTATAACTATGTTGCACATAAGGGAGGCTCTCGTCCCATGTGCGTGGATGCTTTGAATTGTACATGCGCAGAATGTGTACAATCATTCTGTTGACGACCTCTGTCTGGCCATCTGTTTGGGGATGGAAAGCTGTGGACTTGGTGAGCTTTGTTTCCAACATTGACCAGAGGCTGGACCAAAATGTGCTGAGGAACCTGCTATCTCGATCTGATATGATAGGCTGTGGGATCCCAAAGTGCACCCACACTCGTTCAAAGAAGAGTTTAGCAGTGGCTTCTGCTGTGATATTCTTCTTGCAGGCCGCCATAATGGCCATCTTCGAGAATCTGTCGACGACCACAAAAACACAGTCATTTCCCTGCTTAGTAGAAGGCAGGCCCGAAATGTAATCCATGGAGATGGATTCCCAAGGTCGACTAGGGGTAGGTAGAGGAGTATATAGGCCTTGCTTCTTGATGGTCGGTTTGGCAATGGCACAAGCAGTGCAGGATCTGATGTGCTTCTCGACATCCTTTCGAAGGTTTGGCCAATAGAAATACTTCTGTAGGATTGCTACTGTTTTCTCGACCCAGAAATGCCCAGCGACTCGACTGTAGTGTGCTTCCCATATCATCTTGGCACGCTCCCTTGAAGGAACACAAAGGTGTCCCATGTGACATAAAAATGCATCTTGGAGGTGAAAATTTGGAACTTGCGTACCCCCCAAGAGTGCCTTGTAAGTGTGGCTGAATTCTGGGTCACTCTCATAGAGAAGCGGCCAATCAGAAGTCTCGTGCCCACAAGAGTTGAGCACGGTGGTGAGTGCCATGATCGGTGGTCGGCTGAGGCAGTCTGCAACATTATTGGTGCTACTCTTCTTGTACTTGATGTTCAAATGAAACTGTTGCAGATATGTGGACCACTTCTGATGGCGATCATTCTGCAACTTCCCTTGTGTCTGTATGAACTGCAAGGGTCTGTGGTCTGTGTGGATGATTTTTTCCTTCCCCAAAATGTAATGCTTCCATTGTCGACAAGCTTGCACAATGGAGTAAATTTCTTTGTCATATGTGGGGTACTTGCGAACTGTGTCAGACAATGTCTCACTGTGAAATGCCACTGGATGTCCCTGTTGAGTAAGAACTGCCCCAATAGCATAGTCAGAGGCATCTGTCTCGATCTCAAATGGCTATTGCAAGTCTGGTAAAGTGAGCACTGGGGCAGAACAGAGGCAATTTTTCAATTCTGTGAACGCCTTCTGTTGAGGTTCCGACCAAAAAAAATTTGCTCTCGCTCCTCCCTTGGTGACTTGACTCAAGGGCCAAGTGATATGAGAGAATCCCAACACGAACCTCAGATAGAAATTAGCAAGACCCAGAAAGCTGCGAAGCTCTGTTATAGTGGTTGGGGCTGGCCAATCCCGAATGACTTGGATCTTGGCTGGATCCACATGCACCCCCCTTTCATCAATAATGTATCCCAGATATTGAACCTGGGTCATGCCAAAAGTGCACTTCTTCAAATTGGCACACAACTTGTGTTGCCGCAGTGTTTGGAGGACTTGTCGGATGTGGTGAAGGTGCTCTTCCCAAGTCTTGCTGAAGATCAAAATGTCATCCAAGTACACCACTACAAATGAGTTGGTGAACGGCCGCAAGATGTCGTCCATCATCCTCATGAAGGTTGCGGGAGCATTCGTCAACCCGAAAGGCATGACTAGCCATTCAAAAAGGCCTTCCTTGGCTTTGAAGGCAGTCTTCCACACATCAAAGGGTTCAATTGGTACCTGGTGATACCCAGACTTCAGGTCAATCTTGCTGAAATATTTTGCACCTTTGAGTTGGTCCAGAAGGTCATCAATCCGTGGGATTGGGTACCTATTCCGGACAGTGATCTTGTTCAGCGCCCGATAGTCAATGCAGAGTCTCCACGTCCCATCCTTCTTCTGTACCAACACGATCGGGCTCCCACAGGGCGATGAAATTGGTCTGATGTGACCTTTCTGCAACAGCTCCTGAATCTGTCTCTTGATTTCATCATTCTCCAGAACAGAGCGCCGATAGATTGGTCCATTAGGTAGCGGCGCACCGGGGGTCAGATCAATCGGGTGCTTGACCTGACAGTGCAGAGGAACCCCTGTGGGTGAGGTGAATATGTCCCCGTACTCCTCCACAACCTTATCCATTTGTTGTTGTTGTGCAGAGGAGCCCTGTCTGGAGGTTGTGGCCATAGTCTTCTTCTTGCCCTGGGGGCGGATCATCAGGAAAACGAATTTCCTGGTTTGGGAAATGAGCTTACTGCATTGTTTTGCAGTAACCAAAGAGATAACGGCAGGAGGTGGTACCTCTGGTATCCTGTACAACTTATTTCCCAAAGTAACAATAACAGCACGAGGCCGAGACTCATACACAGCATGACGCTTCCATAAGTATGGTTGTCCTAATAATACATCAGAAACATCAATAGGAGCAACGTCACATAATACCTCATCCGTGAAGGGCTTGATGCTATAGGGAAGGCGACACTGCTGGCTGACGCGGAGATCTCGTCCTTGGTGAAGCCACCCGATGGTGTATGGATGTGGGTGAGTTGTGGTCGGCAAGCCCAACCGCTTCACGGCATCTGCTGAAATGAGGTTCTTTTGGCTCCCATTGTCGACAATGAACTATACCAGGGAGCACTTTAACCACATCTGGGAGTGGAAGAGACGTTCCTCCTCCTCTGGATCTTCCGGTTCCTCCTTTTGGATCTTTGCAGTGGCAACAGTGGCGTTGGGCTCCGCATCAATAATCTGTTTCCCTTTTTCATTCGCCTTTTCAGGTTCTGATTCGGAGTCAGAGCATGCATCTGACTCAGAAGCCCTCATCTCGGCCACTAGCAGCTGCTTGGCCCGACACTCACTTGTGTTGTGAGTGGAGCTCTTATGGAACTCACACCACTTTCCCGTGTCCTTCTTTGGCTTTGCGGTGTTGTTCTTTTCTTGTGGCTTCGATGAGTTTTCTTTAGCCGCCATGCCTTGGCTCTGTCCTTTGTTCTGCTATTTGGAAGCACCTTTCCCTTGCTTTTGATTCGCGAGATCAAAGTCTCGCTTCATACCTTAAATTTACGCTCCAATCTTGTGACATCTGGTATCTTGTACCCGAGAGGAGATGTCGAGGAACTCCATTTCCTCTTGAATGTATCTGTGCAGACAGCTGCGATACTTTAGAACCAGATGTTTCTCTGAATCTTTGATACCCAACTTTGTGCACAGGGTATGGAACAGATTCATCAGCTCATGCACATCTTGATCCCTTTGTTGTCGCGGCGTGGTCCACTGTATGTACTTGTCCTCATAGCTCCCCATGGGATAGTACTGTTCCTTGACGGCGTCTCGGAAAGAATTCCAAGTTGGTACGGCCGAGAACAGAGAGGGTTCTGTCTGGTCCTTGTTCTCACAGTAGGTTTCCCACCAGTCCTTAACATGGGGGTAGCTTTGAGGAGTGCAAAAATAATCTTCTCCCGGTCTGAAAAGTCATGAACAGAGAAATATCCTTCTAATAGATTCAACCATCTATCTACGGCATCTGCGTCTATTTGACCCTCAAATATGGAAATGTCAAAATTTACTTGTACCTTAAAGGGAGTCGCAACTCCAGAGTGGCTACTGGATGCAGATGCGCCGCCGGTGGGCAGCCGTTGAAGGATCTGAGCAAAGCTATCCATCATCGCGTTCCTTTGTTTTTCGAGGGCCTCCTCGAGCAATATTTTGATAGGATCTCCTGCTCCCTCGTCTTTCTTTTCGTCCCCCATGGGCGTCCGTCGAGGTTTGCGAGGCTGATCTTGCAAAGGTTCCACCAGATCAAGCTCTAGCTCCTTATACCCCGACCTCGTTGGGGACATGCAAAGAAGGATCGAGAAAAAGCAGACCGCTCTGATACCACTGATCCGGATTTATGCAGGAACGCAACAGAATAAACACATAACCATAAATACAGAGATGCGGCGGAAATAACACTTCATTTCATTAATATCAAAGAACTGAAATTTGCTTACAGACAGAATGGAAATAAAACTAGCTAGGGCACTGGTAGCTATCTCTGAGAAGAGATGTGGCGGCTACAAGCCTCTGAACTGAGTTACAATGAGGCTCGAGGGCCTATTTATCATTTAGAAACAATGGGAAATCCTTAACAGCCAAAACCCTAACCCTAGGAGATGAAGCGCCAAAACTATGGGCCCCGTTTGGGTAAATTGGTGTTTCAACTTCCCAGGGGCGTAACTTTGGCATACGATCTCTGTTTGACGCGTACCATACCTCATTAGAAAGATCTATCCGAGGAATCAAAATTTGGAATGAGCAACATTGGTCCATGGACCCATGTTGCTCTCCATTTTCCCAAAAAACGTCGTTTAGGGCCTCAAAACGGCTCCGGAAGTTTAGGACCCGGAAAACTGCTAAAAATAGTAAACTGTGCCGAAACTAAAAAACTGAAAGAGACAATGGTGGAGCCCCAAGTGGAATAGGCAGGTGACCACCAATATCCACCTGGATCAGCTAGAAAGAGAAAGGCTAAGCATGAATTATTTCTAAACTGAAGAAGATGGACAAACTATGAAGGTTTTCCTAAAACAGAGCATGAGAGATGTATTATGTTTCTCAACTTAAAAACTAGCATATCATAGAAATGAAATGGATCTTGAAACAAAACGTTCATACATGATGAGACATAAGAAGAACAATGCTAAATTTCCATACCACAGGTATCCCAAAGAAATAGCTACAACCTTTTCATTAATTTCCTGCCAAATAGATTACACTAGAGTCTCTGATCAATGCATCAACATCCAACTTGTGAAATGAGTCAAAAATTACATGATATAGACCTCAAACAACCTCTCCCAACCTCAGGGGTCGAATCAATGAGAGGAGGAGTAGTTCCACCAAAAACTGAGCTGAATACCTAGGGTATAGGGAGGTCAAACTGACTCATCCCTCACTTTTTGCAAATAGATTCATTACATGTCACCAAAACTTTTCACCTAATGTATTTACCTTAGGTAAGTGTAAAAAAACCATAATTACACTTACTTCCATAAATTACATAAGTAAAAACATGATTTCTCAAGGTGAAAATCAAACTTGCAGAGAAAACTCGGAAAAATCAGACATTGGTCAGGTGTGCAGCGCCAGTGTCAAGTGTGCAGCGCCAATTTCAGGTGCACAGCACCAACTTGCAGCTGAGTTGTGGATGGGTTGCAGGTGTCAAAATTGAGCTCAGGATAGCTCATTGGAAAGCTTATCCAATACAATTTGGAAAATTGTACTTGGTTTGTAGAGTTAACTTAATTTTACCCTCCAAAAAGTGATTCTCCCAATACTACTTTATGTGCGGTGACAAGGTGAAAAAGGAGGCAGAACTGTGACTTTTTTAAGCTTTTTTTACTTTTTCACCTGCCAATTTGACCAAAAAAGGCTAGAAAATTTGGTTTCTTGCATGTTTTATCTATTCTAAATCCAATGGTGGTCTCATTTTGACCAAAATATGCCTCAAACAGGTGTGCGGAACCTAGGACATTGTGCACCTTACAGTCTAATTGTCACATGACTGTCTAGGAATGCACAAAAACTTCAAAAATTTACAAAAATGTATCAAAACTTGCCAAAATTTTTTGAATGGTGGCTGATGATGAGGGTTAGGCTTGGAGTGAAGCTTCAACAAGGATATCAAGCATTCTTTCCTCTTATTGTATGGTTAGGGTTTCAATTTTTGCATTGGCTTCTTTAAGTTTTGACCTTGCAATTTTGTTTCTCTTAGCATAGTGCTTTTCCATCCTCCTATAAATATTATTTTCCTTGTTTTCTTTCTCCAAGAGCTTCTCAAGATGTTGGTTGGCCCTATCAAGCCATTTCTCTCATTTTTCATTGATTACAACAACAAATTGCTCATTAAGAGTGAGCTCATTTGCTAGTTCTCTTTCTTTCTGCCTTTCTAGTTCTAGGGCTCTCTTAAAACCTCTAATCCTTGGCCTTATTATTGGCACTTGTTCTTTTGGTTCGTCTAGAACACCATATTTTTCTAGTATCTCTTCAAGCAAGACTTTAGCTTTTTCTGCCTCTCTTTGAGCTTTGATGAATTTCACTTCATCAATGAAGTGTTTGGTCTTTAGCTGTTGGTTCTCCTGCTCAAGAAAGGTAATGAAAATTTTAGATCTATCAAGTTTATTTTGTAGCTCTCTAATATTGGCTTCTTTTTCCTTGATGACTATGCTAGTGATCTCATAATCATCTTGCTGATTCAAGTCAACAAGGTCAAACTCCATTTCTGTCTCATGAAGATTTCCCCCCTCATGCCTAATTTCTTCCTGAATATCTGCCTCTGTCATATTTTACTTTCCTTTGTCTACCTTTTTTTCCGATGAATAAGGAAAGGCCCCTTCCACAATATGTGGAGCAAACACTTGCCTATGACATCTCTGATATGTTTTTTCCAATGTCTCTATCTCAACCACTTTAGTCTTTTGAAGCTCATTGATCTTAGCTCTGTTAGATGACCCAATCCGAGTGTGAAATGGTGATGATGGTGGTGAAATGGGTGAAGTAGTTTAAGCTAATGTAGAAGTAGGTACTGTGGGCTAAGATGGAAGGATGAGATGGTGGAGGCACATCTTGAACATGTTGAATTGTTAGAGCCATAAAGATGTCATTAGATATGAAAGTGTCCCATGAGATGTTCAATTGATCGAGGTGATGGAGGACAATGATCTTGATGAGAGAGTGGTGAAAAAAACTTCTCATTCGGTGGTCAAAATCTCTCTTTTGAACAATGTATGCCATTTTTTCAATGTTCCTGAAGATATGATAAGGTATGTTGAGCATTTTGACTGTTGTGAAGTGCATTAATAACCTGATATGGTAGGTGTAGAGTCTAAGAACCTTCCTTCACAATAAAATTACTTCATGATGATTTTCATCATGGGGGCATAACTATCCAAGAGGTAAGATAAAGGAAACAACCTTTTTCCTTCATTCTTGTATCTTAGCTTGATATATGGCTCATAGTAATGATTCTCCAAGTCTTTTTCCTTGTAAAAATTTTCACCAACATTTGGAATTCCAGTGGCATCTGCTATGATGGTTGTGGATACTGTGAAAGTGACACCAACAAGGGTTACCTTGTTATCATGAAGATTAGATATGAAAATCCCAATCAAAACAGGGTGATGTTGGACCTTTTGTATTTTTTCACAAAAGTCAAAGCATCCTACATACTTAAAACATGTCACAGTAATGGGAGAAGCCATGAGTTCTCTGGTGTTTGTAGGTTTAAGTCTGAGGTTCTTCCCTCCTTTGTGTGGCCTCCTCTCTTCCCTTTCTTCTTCCTCACTGAATTCTCTATTTTTTTCT
This sequence comes from Pinus albicaulis, assembly GCA_034641835.2. Taxonomy (NCBI): domain Eukaryota; kingdom Viridiplantae; phylum Streptophyta; class Pinopsida; order Pinales; family Pinaceae; genus Pinus; species Pinus albicaulis. The sequence goes on along the minus strand of CM076575.1, from coordinate 788,350,626 downwards.
TCCACAGTGTCTTGGCTAGAAACCCTAGGGAGATGAATTGGGAGTAAAATGTAGGTTTAGGGAGTGGGGAATGGGATGGAAAAAATTAGGGAGATGGGGGAAGGGATTATTAAATTGAGGGAGGTGACAGGGAGTAGAAATGTGGTGGGATTTTGGGATAGGAATTTTATTACAAGTATGGGGATGTGGGAGCCTAGAAATTTGAAACACCTAGGTCTTAGGTTTTTGGGGATAAAGGGTTTTTGGATAGGGATTTAATCGTATAGGAGTAGGGATAGGATTTATTGTGATGTGGGAAGGGTAAAAGGGTCTTCAAGGATCAAATTTGGGACTAGGAATTGAAACTAGGGTTTCTATCTTGAAAAAAACTAGATATTTCTCATGAAAATCTTGACACCATGAAATTTGCACTTAATAAATGAAAGGAGGGCATAATGATGTCTTAATTACTTTCTAGGAAGTGTAGAAGCCTTTTTTTGAATGTTTGGAGGACCTGAACGAAGTTTGGAAGCTTGCAAGTGAAATTGGGCAGGAGCACAACGCTTTTGGTGCGTGCACAACGCCTTTGCTCTATGCGCAACGCTTGTCCCAGGTGAGCAGTGCCTTGTTCCAAGTGAGCAGGGCCTCCCAGAAATTCAACCTTTCACCTTTCAAATTCGATTTTTTGAGCTGTGTGAGTGATGGCTCTGTTAAAATCTTGAAATATTGCACATACCTTTACTTTTTGCAAATGTATTCCCATATTTAAAAATTTGAAGAGGGTATGTCCTAAAAGATTAATCAAAGGACAAAAATAAACAAAGATCAAAAGAATATTAAATATGAATCCCACAAAATAAAAACATGAAAGTGTTGCACATTCAAATTCCACTACTTTAGTTTACTTTTTGCAAATAAGATTCTGTGCAGCTTGTCAAAAATGAAAGTCAAACTGATTAATCTTGACCTTTCATGCTTTAAATTTCATGGTGTTACATAGAGAATAAAGATTTAGCCAAATAGTTTAATCTTGGTAGATTAGTAGTTAGGTAGAGAATAAAAAGGAGCTCCACAGTTTAATCTCATCCCTTGGAAGAAATAAGGATAGAATTAATTAGTTTGATGTTTTAAAAAGAAAAATGAATAAGGGTTTTTTACAATCATGGATAAGAAGAAAATTGGTCATTTCATTTACTAACTTCCTTCCAAAATCATATCATTGTAAAAATACCCCATCCCCTCCATTTTTACTCTTTCCCCTTGTTTCACTCTTTTCCACCTTGAAAAAATCCCCTTTTCCTAAGTTAAACACACATTTTACATAAGAAAAGTGAAACCCCTTTATTAATTTCTATTTATTTCAAAAAACCCTAAAAAAGCCAAAAATACTCTATTCTAAATATAAATGTTGAAATGTTAAAACTAGCCCCACTGAGAACAAATCTATCCCTAATAACAGTTTTACACTATACTTAGTGTATTTTAACATTCTGCAATTACATTTCATTTTATTAACTTATTAACAGAACGTATTAGTTCCTGTTATAAATATTTTAATCCCGTATTAAATTAAATTCTTTATATATATAACCCCGACCAATACATATAAACCTACCGCATGTAATATGTAATGGGCTCCGCTCCTTTTACAACCCTATAACTCCATCGCATCACCCCAACCGTCTGATCTTTATCCGCTAGATCCGACCATCATTATCCCTTGTCGCACATTCTTAGTGTGATGATTAACACACCCCAGACCTTGCAATAAACGTAGTTTTAGAAGCTCTGCTCCAAGCTACGTGGCCAATTCTTATTGGATCGCATCGCCACAAAAATTACCGCCAACCAACCTTCGAGCTTGCGAAAACCACTAAGCGGTTTTCCTCCCGGCGTGCAAACCGCCCTGTCAATTCAATACACCTGTGCATTCAATGTATTCACTATTGAATGAAAATGCTTATAAACTGCCCAATTGCACAATTTCATCCTCTTTGTTACCATTTTTACGCAAAAGAAGCCATTTCTCACTTCATACAAATATTTTTTCCATTAAATATTGTTTTTTTTGCAGGTATATCAGCATACTAAGAAAACTGTTTACAACTATTTAATCTAGATTCTCGGAATTTAAAGCAGAAGTTTCATAACACAGAAGGAAAATCAAGCTAAAACCAACAATACAGCAAAGAAAGGATAATTTACACAGTAAATTGGTTTTAAGAGAGTAAAAACATCTACAGCAGCAACAACGAAGGTGTTCAAAGTAACTCTCCACGACATATTTTACTCACTGTTACATACAACTTACTGTTAAAAGGTAAAAGTAAAAACATAGCAGTCAAGGTAAAACAGTAAAAGTAAACATGGAAGCAGTAATGGTTAAACAAATATGAAAACACTTTCACCAGCAACAATGAAGTTTATCTGAAGTAAAAGTAAAAACAGTTAAAGAACAGTAAGGTTAAAAGATGAAAATAGAGCAAGAAGGGACATTTTCTAGAAATTTCCTATTTAAGTCATAGTTTTGCATAAACTATTGTAGCTAATCCAAGATGAATTTTGAAAAAATAGAGGAGTTTTGTGTTTCTAAGAGGCCAATATAAAAAAACCTATCTCACATTTTACACAGGTATTATAGAATGAGAAATACATTTACATCTTCACAGCCTAATTTTTAGATTGTGCGAAATCCTATTTTAGACATATTTTTGCAGAGTATATTGTGGACAGCTGGAACTGAATTTTGGGAAATTGAGAGATTTTTATCTCAATAACATATTTATCTACAATAAACTCTTTCACATTTTACATATCTATCTCATATTGAGATATAAAAAGGTATCACTAGACTCAAATTTTGCAGAATTTATGGAACAAAATGCACAAAGGAAGGAGGTAGTTAGTGACTTTGAGGCCTCATCATCAACTAAGAGTTGCTATCAAATTAGAATTTCTCTTCTTTGCAACCATAAATCCATAAATATATTTCCAAATAGATTCATTAGTTTTGAGTGTCTTTTATTTAAGTTATATTTATGTAATACAGTTTGAGATATTTGTAAACCAATCTTGATATTTTTTCAAGATATTTTAGTTTAGAATTTGTATAAATACTTCATCAATTGAAGTATTGAGGGTGGATGAATTGTTGAACATTTCTATAGTTGTAATGTTATGAACCCAAGGGTGATCATACCAATTTTCAAGTCAGCAGACTGGATTAAAGCAATAAAGCATCATATTATAGGATTCACGTGTTGGGCCACTACAGTGAAGTATTTTACTTGTTTCTTTGTCAATTTCTTATTTTTTTCATCAATACTTTAATGTTGTTCTAAATCTAAATGATAAATCAAGAGTATTATTTCAAAACATGTTAAAAGCACTCTGCCTTTAACTGCTTGTCATGTATATGTTTTCCACTGATATCTAGACTAAAGAACCCTTAATTTCTCCCTAGTTTCAATTGATCTCTGCCTTTTCACTCATTATCCGAATTTGAGAACCCTTAATTGCTTTCTTACCCCCATTGAAACCATTTTCACCATCAGCCTTGAAGATCTGAAGTAACTCAGCTATCTTGCCCTGTAAAAATTTTCCCTTTAGACTTTGATCCTGATCTGACTGCTTGACACATTGACTCCATTAGCCCAATAGAATACAAAACTACATCTATCCATCTGAAGTAAGTGATTTCACCACCAAATCAAATCAAAATCCAAAACCAATTTACCCTACATAACTAACCTATAATCACTTAAAATCAACAAAGATAAATCATATAGAGAGAGCCCTTTCTGAGCAATAGGAAGGCTAGATCCTTAATCTTAAAAGTAGGTTTGTGGTTACCTTGGTGAGTTCTTTCTTTAAACTTAAGAAATTACCGAGTGATAACATATTGGTGACATACTAGGGAGACTAAAATTTTCTTCAGAAATATTTTACAGGTTCAGATCTGATCTATGATGGTGGACAATGATGAGACACACAAAGGTTAAAATCATCCACCTGGCGACTCCAAATCAATTTCACAATCAAGACTCCACTAGAGGAATGAACCTGAAAGAGAAATATGGAATGATCGGGCTTTTAAATTGGATTACAATCCAAGACATCATGTTCTGTCTCATTAAGAAATTTTTTCAATGTATATTGTATTTTAGAGAGATCTTAGATTAGTTTTTAATTATTTTCCTTTAAAGATTGTAAATACTAATTCTCCTAATCCCTTCGAGCAGCTTTCTTCTAAATCTTGTGATGATCATTTTCTAATTAAGAAGCCTCAAATAATCAAGACTAGTCTTACAATCCTTGTGCATATTATTGTACGTTGTAAAGTACCTCATAGATATAAGCCCCTCATTTTACCTCCTATACTCCATGATTTCCCTGATAACTATTACAAATTTCTTCCTAGGTTTGATGGAGAAAATAATAACATCATTGCCCAAAAACATATTCAAGGTTTTGATAATTATCTGTACCTATTTGAGATTGATGAATATGATGTTAGAATCAGACTTTTTGCTCTTTCTTTGCAAAATAGAATAAAGAGTTGGTTTAGGAATCTTTCTAATGCAAGCATCTCAAATTTACAGCAGTTTGTTAAACTTTTTCTTGACAGATGGATAATTAAAGTCAATCTTTTTGTGATCATGGAAGAATATAATCAGTTAAAAATACATCCAAATGAAAAAATAGAACAATTTTCTGACAGATTTAATCAAGTTTATTATTCAATACCAGAAAATATTAGACCTCCTCATGATTCATCTCTCTTGCATTCTTCAAGTGCCTTTCATCCAGAAATAGAATTTCAGTTAAGCAAAAGAGATTCAGAAACACTTGTATAGATGCAGAACATTTCAGTTGATGTAGAAGTTAATCTGCAAATCAGAAAAGAAAAGTTGAAAGCAGAAGAAGAGAAGAAAAATATTGCAGAGGTAAAACTCAGCCTTTTGGTAAGAAAACTAGATGAAATCATACAGAAAGATCACTATGAAAGAAAAAAAAAAATCAAGGTCACCATGAAGAAATAGAAGAGGTTGATAGCCATGAACAAATTCCTGCTAATTCCAATTATCATAGATTAGATAATGGATTTACAAATCAATATGTGGAAGAGGAATCTACCGATTTAATGTGTATATTTGATGACATTCCTTCATTTAATGATTTTCCTGACTATGATCAAGATGATGACAATTATGTTCTTCAAACTTAAACTAACTTTACATAGAAATCAGTAGCTAGTTTGGAGGATGAAAAAATACATTTTCAGCAGATGGAATACAGAGATCAGCTAATGCAAATCAACTATGAGAGTGAGGAAGAAAGTGCATAAAATTTGGAAAGAAGTGAAGAATATTTACCTCTTTTTTTTGCTTCATTTCAGTGCATTAGAGACAACTTTGATGCAATCAACAATCAGCAGTCTTTAGGAATTGTTATTGACAACGAAGAAGATAATGAATCCCGTGATCAAGATTTTTCAGTTTCACAAGTACAATTATCAAATTCGATTGAAACATCTGATCAAATAACACAGGAAAATTCTATACCACTATGTTTTGTTTCATTTCAGCTTTTAAAGGAAATGTGGTATAATATCTCAAAAGCAAAAGATGAGTAGCCTGAAGAAATTTATGAAATTCCATTTTTGCAGCAATCCTTCCAAGTTTTTCATGATCCAATATCTGATATGTTAAATTATGAATGCAATCAAAATCTTTCTCCTTTTACTGACTATGAGCTTCAGGATTAAGATGATAAAGGTTTCATCAGTCAAACATTTTTCTCAATAGAGATATCATCACAAAGCTTATTTGAAAGTTTGCAGGGAGATAAAAGTGAAAATAATATCTCAGTTTCACGGCATGGAGGCCATCTAGAAAAGATGTACAGTTGCTTAGATCAATTAAACATTAGTGTATATATCTTGGAAGATCCTTTTGAAAATTTTCTAGAGTCAACACAGGAAATCAAGTATTTCCTTATCCTCTCATTTGTTGACAAGTTTCTAATAGGTTGCAAAATTACATTTTTTATAATCAACAAGAAAATGCAGCAAAATCTATCAAAGTACATAATGCTTGAATGGTTGCATTGAATGTTTCATTTTACCTAAACAGCAGTTGGACAATTGATTAGAGTAAGTAGGTACTATTTCAGCTTATTTCAGTTTTCAGTTTTCAGCTAGTTTTGAAATAATTCATTAAGATTTGAAGCCAAGGAAAAGGCCCTAAGATATTGATGATTTAGTAGTTTGGTTTGAAGATTGCAGCACCTTTTAGTCTCATATCAGATTTCAATTTGCAGAAAAAGATGTAAATTCAGTTCAAGAGTTTACAGTCACAACATATGCATGTTTGGGATTGGCCAAATGGATTAGAATACTAGTCGACGCTGTTCTTGACATCTCACAAGGAGATGCCATCCCCATGTGAAGCCGTTGTTAGGGTCCTATAATAATAGGATTCATAATTTTGAATTGGCTCTGCCAATATCTTGAAATATTGTACATACCTTTACTTTCTGCAAATGTATTCCCATATTTAAAAATGTGAAGAGGGTATGTCCTAAAAGAATAATCAAAGGAAAAAAAGAAACAAAGATCAAAAGAATATTAAATATGAACCCCACAAAATAAAAACATGAAAGAGTTGCGCATTCAAATGCCACTACTATAGTTTACTTTTTGAAAATAAGATTGTGTGCAGCTAGTCAAAAATGCCACAATCCATGAAAGTCAAACTGCTTAATCTTGACATTTCATGTTGTTACATAGAGAACAAAAATCTATCCAAACAGTTTAATCTTGGCAGACAAGTATTTAGGTAGAGAATAAAAAGTAGCTCAACAGTTTAATCGGAGCCCTTGGAAGAAATAAGGATAGAATTAGTTAGTTTGTTGTTTTAAAAAGAAAAATGAAAGGGTTTGCAAGCTCAAATGCACCCATGTAAATGAAGAAAAAATGTTAAGAGAGCAAATGGGTAGGCAGAAGCAGTTTTTACAATCATGGATAAGGAGAAAATTGGTCATTTCATTTACTAACTTCCTTCCAAAGTCATCCCATTGTAAAAATACCCCATCCCCTCCATTTTTACTCTTTCCCCTTGTTTCACTCTTTTCCCCCTTGCAAAAAGCCCCTTTTCCTAAGTTAAACACACATTTTACTTAAGAAAAGTGAAACCCCTTTATTAATTTCCATTTATTTCATAAAACCCCTAAAAAACCCAAAAATACTCTATCTGGAGTATAAATGTTGAAATGTTAAAACGGGCCCCACTGAGAACAAATCTATCCCCGATAGCATTTTTACACTATAAGTGTATTTTAACATTCCGCAATTACATTTCATTTTATTAACTTATTAACATAAAGTATTAGTTCCCGTTATAAACATTTTAATCTAGTATTAAATTAAATCCTTTATATATATAACCCCAACCAATACATATAAACCTACCACATGTAATATGTACCAGGCCCCATGCCTTTTAAAACCCTATAACTCCATTGCATCATCCCAGTCGTCTGATCTTCATCTTCTAGATCCGACCATCATCATCCCTTGTCGCACATTCCTTAAGGTGATGATTAACACACCCCAGACCTTGCAATAAACGTAGTTTTCGGAGCTCCGCTCCAAGCTACATGGCCGATTCTCATTGGATCACATTGCCACAAACATTACCGCCAACCAACCTTCGAGCTTGCGAAAACCACTAAGCGGTTTTCCTCCCGACGCGCAAACCGCCCTATCAATTCAAATACACCTGCGCATTCAATGCATTCACTGTTGAATGAAAATGCTTATAAACCACCCAATTGCACCATTTCATCCTATTTGTTACCATTTTTACACTAAAGAAGTCATTGCTTGTTTCATAAAGACCTATATTTCATTAACTATTGTTTTGTTTTGGAGGTATATCAGAATACTAAGAAATCTGATAAACAATTGATACTAATTCACAAAAATTTAAACCAGATTCTCGGGATTTAAAGCAGAAGTTTTATAACACAAAAGGAAAATCAAGCTAAAACCAGAAATACAACAAAGAACGGATAATTTACTCAGTAAATTGGTTTTAAGAGAGTAAAAACATCTACAGCAGCAACAACTAAGTTTTTCAACGTAACTCTCCAAGACATATTTTACTCATTGTTACATACATCTTACTGTAAAAAGGTAAAAGTAAAAATAGAGCAGTCAAGGTAAAACAGTAAAAGTAAACACGGAGGCAGTAATGGTGAAACAGAGATGAAAACACTTTCACCATAAACAATGAAGTTTATCCGAAGTAAAAGTAAAAACAGTTAAAAGAACAGTAAGGTTAAAAGATGAAAATAGAGCAGGAAGGGACTTTTCTAGAAATTTCCTGTTTAAGTCATAGTTTTGAATAAACTATTGTGGCCAATCCAAGATGAATTTTGAAAAAATGGAGGAGGTTTGTGTTTTTAAGAGGCCAAAATACAAAAACCTATCTCACTTTTTACATAGGTATTTCAGAATAAGAAATACATTTACATCCTCACATCCTAATTTTCTGATTGTGCGAAATCCTGTTTTAGACATATTTTGCAGAGTATATTGTGAACAGATGGAACTTAATTTTGAGAAACTGAGAGAGGTTTATCTCCATGACACATTTATATACAATAACCTCTTTCATTGTTTAGATATCTATCTCAGATTTAGATATAAAAAGGTATCACTGGACCCAAATTTTGCAGAATTTCTAGAGCAAAATGCACAAAGGAAGGAGGTAGTTGGTGACTTGGAAGCCTCATCATCAACTAAAAGTTTCTATTAAATTATAATTTCTCTTCTTTTTCACCATCAATCCATAAATATAGTGCCAAATAGATTCATTAGTTTTGAGTGTCCTTTATTTAAGTTCTATTTATGTAATACAGTTTGAGATATTTGTAAACCAATCTTGATATTTTTTCAAGATATTCTAGTTTAGAATTTGTATAAATACTTCATCATTTGAAGTATTGAGGGTGGATGAATTGCTGAACATTTCTATAGTTTTACTATTCTGAACCTAAGGGTGATTGTACCAATTTTCAAGTCATCAGACTATATTAAAGCAATAAAGCGTCATATTACAAGGTTCATGTGTTGGGCCAATACAGTGAAGTATTTTTACTTGTTTCTTTGTCAATTTCTTATGTTTTTAATCAATACTTGAATTTTGTTCTAAATCTAAATGATAAATTAGGAGTACTATTTCATAACATGTTAAAAGCACTCTGTCTTTAACTGCTTATCATGTATATGTTTTCCACTGATATCTAGACTAAGGAACCCCTAATTACTCCCTATTTTCGATTACCTCTGTCTTTTCACTCATTATCTGGATTTGAGAACCCTTAATTGCTCTCTTACCCCGATTGAAACCATTTTCACCATCAGCCTTGAAGATTTGAAATAACTCATCTATCTTTCCCTGTAAACATTTTCCCTTTAGACTTTGATCCTGATCTGACTACTTGACACATTGACTCCATTAGCCAAATAGAATACAGAACTACATCTATCCATTTGAAGTAAGCGATCTCACCACCAAATCCAATCAAAATCCAAAACCAATTTACCTATATAACTAGCCTATAATCAACTAAAATCAACAAAGATAAATCATATAGAGAGAGCCCTCTCTGAGCATTAGGAAGGCTAGATATTAAAGCTTAAAAGTAGGTTTGTGGTTACCTCTGTGAGTTCTTTATTTAACCTTGAGAAATTACTGAGTGATAACATACTAGCAACCATACTGGGAAGACTAACATTTTCTTCAAATATATTTTACAGGTACAGATCTGATCTATGATGGTGGACAAAGATCAGACACGTAAAGGTTAAAATCATCCACCTGGCGACTCCAAACCAATTTCACAATCAAGACTCCACTAGAGGAATGAACCTAAAAGAACAATATGGAAAGATCCGACTTTTAACTTGGATTACAATCCAAGACATCATGTTCTTTCTGATTAAGAAACTTTTTCAATGTATATTGTATTTTAGAGAAGATCTTAGATTAGTTTTTAATTATTTTCCTTTAAAGATTGTAAATACTAATTCTCCTAATCCTTTCGAGCAGCTTTCTTCTGAATCTTATGATGATCATTTTCCAACTAAGAAGCCTAAAATAATCAATACTGATCTTACAATCCCTGTGCATATTCCTATACCTTGTAAAGTTCCTCATAGATATAAGCCCTTCATTTTACCTCCTATACTCCATGATTTCCCTGATAACTATTACAAATTTCTTCCCAAGTTTGATGGAGAAAATAATAACATCACTGCCCAAAAACATATTCAAGTTTTCAGAATTATCTGGACCTATTTGAGATTGATGAAGATGATGTTAGAATCAGACTTTTTTCTCTTTCTTTACAAAATAGAATAAAGAGTTGGTTCAAGAATCTGCCTAATGCAAGCATTTCAAATTTCCACCAGTTTGTCAGACTTTCTCTTGAGAGATGGATAATTAAAGTCAATATTTTTGTGATCATAGAAGAATATAATCAATTAAAAAGACATCCAAATGAAACAATACAACAATTTTCTGACAAATTTATTCAACCTTATTATTCAATACCATAAAATACTATACCTCCAAATGATTCAACTCTCTTACATTATTCAAGTGCCTTTGATTTAGAAATAGAATTTCAGTTAAGAGAAAGAGATTCAGAAACACTTGTACAGATGCAGAACATTGCAGTTGATGTAGAAGTTAATCTGCAAATTAGAAAGGAAAATTTGAAAGCAGAAGAAGAGAAGAAAAACATTGCAGAGGTAAAACTCAACCTTTTGGTAAGAAAACTAGATGAAATCATATAGAAGAACATTATGAAAGATGAAATTTTTGTTCAAGATCACCATGAAGAAATAGAAGTGGTTGATAGCCATGAACAAATTCTTGCTAATTCCAATTATCATAGATCAGAAAATGGATTTACAGATCAATATGTGGAAGAGGAATCTACCGATTTAATGTGTATATTTGATGACATTCCTTCATTTAATGATTTGCCTAACTATGATCGATATGATGAGAATTATGTTCTTCAAACTTAAACTAAATTTACAGAGCAATCAGTAGCTAGTTTGGAGGTTCAAAAAACACATTTTCAACAGATGGAATACAGAGATTAGTTAATGCAAATCAGCTATGAGAGTGAGGAAGAAAGCGCAGAAAAATTGGAAACAAGTGGCCCATTTTTTACCTATTTGTTTTGCTTCATTTCAGTTCATTAGAGACAACTTTGATGTAATCAACAATCACCAGTCTTTAGGAATTGTTATTCACAACGAAGAAGATAATAAATCCCTTGATCAAGATTTTTCAGTTTCACAAGTACGGTTATCGAATTCCATTGAAACATCTGATCAAATAACACAGGAAAATTCTATACCACTATGTTTTGAATCATTTCAGCTTTTAAAGGAAATGTGGTATAATATCTCAAAAGCAAAAAATGAGCAGCATGAAGAAATTTATGGAATTCCATTTTTGCAGCAATCCTTCCATGTTTTTCATGATCCAATATCTGATATGTTGGATTATGAATGCAATCAAAATCTTTCTCCTTTACTGACTATGAGCTTCAGGATCAAGATGATAAAGGTTTCATCAGTCAAACATTTTTCTCAATAAAGATATCATCACAAAGCTTATTTGAAATTTTGCAGGGAGATAAAAGTGAAAATAATATTTCATTTTCATGGCATGGAGGCCATCAAGAAAATATGTACAGTTATTTAGATCAATTAAACATTAGTGTATATATCTTGGAAGATCCTTTTGAAAAGTTTCTAGAGTCAACAAATGAAATCAAGTATTTCCTTATCCTCTCATTTGTTGACAAGTTTCTAATAGGTTGCAGAATTACACTTTTGATAATCAACAACAAAATGCAGCAAAATCTATCAAAGTACATAATTCTTAAATGGTTGCATTGGTTGTTTCATTTTACCTAACCAGCAGTTGGACAACTGATTAGAGTAAGTAGGTAGGATTTCAGCTTATTTCAGTTTTCAGTTTTCAGTTTTCAGCTAGTTTTGAAATAATTCATTAATATTTGAAGCCAAGGAAAAGGCCCTAAGATATTGATGATTTAGTAGTTTTGTTTGAAGGTTGCAGCACCTTTTAGTCTCAAATCAGATTTCAGTTTGCAGAAAAAGGTGTAAATTCAATTCAAGAGTTTTCAGTCACGACATATGCATGTTTGGGATTGGCCCAATGGATTAGGCTATTAGTCAACGGTGTTCTTGACATCTCACAAGGAGATGCCATCCCCATGTGAAGCCGTTGTTAGGGTCCTATAATAATAGGATTCATAATTTTGAATTGGCTCTGCTAAAATCTTGAAATATTGTACATACCTTTACTTTCTGCAAATGTATTCCCATATTTAAAATTGTGAAGAGGGTATGTCCTAAAAGAATAATCAAAGGACAAAAAGAAACAAATATCAAAATAATATTAAATATGTACCCCACAAAATAAAAACATAAAAGTGTTGCACATTCAAATGCCACTACTTTAGTTTAATTTTTGCAAATAAGATTGTGTGCAGCTTGTCAAAAATGCCACAATCCATGAAAGTAAAACTAATTAATCTTGAACTTTCATGCTTTAAATTTCATGTTGTTACATAGAGAATAAAGATCTAGCCAAATAGTTTAATCTTGGCATATCAGTATTTAGGTAGAGAATAAAATGAGCTCAACAGTTTAATATGAGCCCTTGGAAAAAATAAGGATAGAATTAGTTAGTTTGTTGTTTTAAAAAGAAAAATGAATAAGGGTTTGCAAGCTCAAATGCACCCATGTAAATGAAGAAAAAATGTTAAGATAGCAGATGGGTAGGCAGAAGCAGTTTTTACAATCATGGATAAGGAGAAAATTGGTCATTTCATTTACTAACTTCCTTCCAAAATCATCCCATTGTAAAAATACCCCATCCCCTCCATTTTTACTCTTTCCCCTTGTTTCACTCTTTTCCCCCTTGCAAAAAGCCCCTTTTCCTAAGTTAAACACACATTTTACTTAAGAAAAGTGAAACCCCTTTATTAATTTCCATTTATTTCATAAAGCTCCTAAAAAACCCAAAAATACTTTATCCTAAGTATAAATGTTAAAATGTTAAAACGGGCCTCACTGAGAACAAATCTATCCCTGATAGCAGTTTTACACTATAATTAGTGTATTTTTACATTTCATTTTATTAATTTATTAACATACAGTATTAGTTCCCATTATAAACCTTTTAATCCCGTATTAAATTAAATCCTTTATATATATACAACCCCGACCAATACATATAAACCTACTGCATGTAATATGTACCGGACCCCACCCCTTTTACAACCCTATAACTCCATCTCATCATCCCAGTCGTGTGATCTTCATCCGCTAGATTCGACCATCATTATCCCTTGTCACACATTCCTTAGCGCGATGATTAACACACCCCAAACCTTGTGATAAACATAGTTTTCAGAGCTCCGCTCCAAGCTACATGGCCAATTCTTATTGGATCGAATTGCCATAAACATTACCACCAACCACCCTTCGAGCTTGCAAAAACCACTGAGCAGTTTTCCTCCCGGCACATAAACCTCCCTATCAATTCAAATACACCTACGCATTCAATGCATTCATTGTTGAATGAAAATGCTTATAAATTGCCCAATTACACCATTTCATCCTCTCCGTTACCATTTTTACACAGAAGAAGCCATTGCTTGTTTCATATAGACCTCTATTTCATTAACTATTGTTTTTTTTGCAGGTATATCAGCATACTAAGAAATCTGATAAACAGTTGATACTAGTTCACAACTATTTAATCCAAATTCTCGGGATTTAAAGAAGAAGTTTCATAACACAGAAGGAAAATCAAGCTAAACCAGTAATACAGCAAAGAAAGGATAATTTACACAGTAAATTGGTTTTAAGAGAGTAAAAACATCTACAGTGGCAACAACGAGGTTGTTAAAATCAACTCTCCATGACATATTTTACTCATTGTTACATACATCTTACTGTAAAAAGGTAAAAGTAAAAATAGAGCAGTCAACGTAAAACAGTAAAACTAAACACGGAGTCAGTAATGGTTAAACAGAGATGAATACACTCTCACCAGCAACAATGAATTTTATCCGAAGTAAAAGTAAAAATAGTTAAAAGAACAGTAAGGTTAAAAGATGAAAATAGAGCAGGAAGGGACATTTTCCAGAAATTTCCTGTTTAAGTCATAGTTTTGCAGAAACTGTTGTGGCCAATCCAAGATTAATTTTGAAAAAATGGAGCATGTTTGTGTTTATAAGAGGCCATTATACAAAAACCTATCTCACTTTTTACACATATATTACAGAATGATAAATACATTTACATCTTCACGGCCTAATTTTCAGATTGTGCGAAATCTTGTTTTAGACATATGTTTTCAGAGTATATTTTGAACAGCTGGAAATTAATTTTGGGAAACTGAGAGAGGTTTATATCAATAACATATATATCTACAATAACCTCTTTCAAGTTTTACATATCTATCTCAGATTGAGATATAAAAATGTATCACTGGACCCTAAGTTTCCAGAATTTATGGAGCAAAATGCACAAAGGAAGGAGGTAGTTAGTGACTTGGAAGCCTCATCATCAACTAAGAGTTGCTATAAAATTCAAATTTATCTTCTTTGCCACCAGCAATCCATAAATATAGTGCCAAATAGATTCATTAGTTTTGTGTGTCCTTTATTTAAGTTATATTTATGTAATACAGTTTGAGATATTTGTAATCCAATCTTGATACTTTTTCAAGATATTCTAATTTAGAATTTGTATCAATACTTTATCATTTGAAGTATTGAGGCTGGATGAATTGCTGAACATTTCTATAGTTGTACTATTGTGAACCTAAAGGTGATTGTACCAATTTTCAAGTCAACAGACTGGATTAAAGCAATAAAGCATCATATTACAGGACTCATGTGTTGGGC
The DNA here is from genome assembly GCA_034641835.2 of Pinus albicaulis. Lineage (NCBI taxonomy): Eukaryota > Viridiplantae > Streptophyta > Pinopsida > Pinales > Pinaceae > Pinus > Pinus albicaulis. The sequence continues at coordinate 788,335,614 of CM076575.1, read as the reverse complement.
CAATACAATGAAGTATTTTTACTTGTTTCTTTGTCGATTTCTTATGTTTTTCATCAATACTTGAATTTTTTTCTAAATCTAAATGATAAATCAGGAGTATTATTTCAGAACATGTTAAAATCACTCTACCTTTAACTGCTTATCATATATATGTTTTCCACTGATATCTAGACTAAGGAACCCTTTATTTCTCCCTAGTTTCAATTGATCTCTGCCTTTTCACTCATTATCCGAATTTGAGAACCCTTAATTTCTTTCTTACCCCCATTGAAACCATTTTCACCATCAGCCTTGAAGATCTGAAGTAACTCAGTTATCTTTCCCTGTAAACATTTTCCCTTTAGACTTTGAACATGATCTGACTACTTGACACATTGACTCCATTAGCCCAATACAATACAAAACTACATATACCTATCTAAATTAAGTGATTTCACCACCAAATCAAATCAAAATCCAAAACTAATTTACCCTACATAACTAGCCTAAAATCAACAAAGATAAATCATATAGAGAGAGCCCTCTCTGAGCATTAGGAAGGCTAAATCCTAAAGCTTAAAAGTAGGTTTGTGGTTACCTTGGTGAGTTATTTCTTTAACCTTAAGAAATTATTGAGTGATAACTGATTGGATGTTTTGAGATTTGGGACCCACTTTTCTTATGTTCAAATTCACCTTTAAACTTCACAATTAAACCCTTTCACTTTGATTTCTTTCCTTTGAAAATTGATCATTTTGATGGACTAGGAACTCTTTGTACTTTGATATTTGCTTTGTTGGCATGTGGAAATCTGAGTTGGCAGCTTGGGAACCTTGTACTTATTACATATTAAATGACATAAATTACAAAATAAAAATAAAAGTTACATATTTTTGGAATAAAAATTAAATTCTAGGATGAAAATCACAACTTTGGAATCAGAATTACATCTTTGCAAATCATCTTTACATGGTAAAGAGATGTTATTTTGTTCACTCTCTTACTTTACTGGCTTTATGCAATGGAAATGGTGTTTTATTAGACCTTGGAAAAAACCCTAGAAACCTAATGAAACATTGAAAAAACCCTAAAGACCTAATGAGACTTTGAAAGAGTGGTTTTCATGACGACATTAGCATTATGGATGATGTACAATCAGCAAAGTATGAAATTTAGCCAGCAAGTAATGGAAATTAGAAAAAGTGAAATTTTTTTACTTTGGGCTACCATCAGTGAGTAAATTTTTTCATGACCTAGTAGAATGAATAAAATTTTCTGAGTGGGACTCCTAAAGTGATATGAAAAGAGGATTTGGATCACTGATGGCAGGATGAAAATATTGACACTAACACCTTCAACCATAAAATTCATAGCCACTAATTCCAATTCTCTAAATTTTACCTTATCAACATCACTTTATTCTTTTGTGGGCTTCTTCACTTTTCCCTATACCAAGTCTAATTCCTTGTTCTTTTCAAATAGGAGGTCAATCCTCTGTTTCCAAGATCTATAGTTGTAAGCTCCTTCAAGCTTGTTCTCTCCCTTGATAGTGCTAGACATATTTCTTGAAATTTGTGAAGACTTATTTCCTTAAAGAGTTTCCTTTAATGAACTTCTTATGTCTCCTTGATCAAATCCTTGAGACTGCATTTTTCATTATTCTTTCACCAAAACTTTGATACCATGTTAGAGGATCAAAAAGGAAAAAAGATTCTCTTATTATTGATAATTTACTTGTGATATTATTTAGTTGTTATTATGTTCTTATTATATTCTTTCTTCTTAGTTCATCAAGCAAATATCAAATCAAATGCACATAGATCAAGGACACCAGATGTAGGCGAGAATCCAGGGAAAAATCCTACTCTTGGGGAAAACGTAGTTAGTAATTCTTCCTTCAATAGTAATTCTTGAGACTCTTGACCTTGACTCAGACTTCCTCCACACCAAGTCAGCCCTCCTTTTCATCCTTGTTTAATTTGTCAACAACAACACTATGCAGTAGTTACTTCGACCTTGGAAATTTGATCTTTCTTCTATAACTTTGATCTTGAAGGAAAGACTTTGATCTTGCTTCTAGGAGTTTGAATTTCACCCAATACAACTTCTCAAGGCAGCATCTAGCAAAATCAACTTTGACCTATTCTTCTCTTAGCAGCAACAACTGAAGCAGCAACCGATGCAACAAATAATGAAAAACTTCAATCTTCCAAACTATAGCATGAGAGAGAGAGAGAGAGAGATTTATACCAAATTTTCGATTTTCTTCCAATCTATTAGCTTGCCCAAAACCGCACTTCAAATGACCCCTTCCTTCACTTCGCACTTTTTCCTAATGCAACAAAAGATATCGAATTTTTTAGTGTGTGAAAGATGTCTCCAAATGAATTCAATCTCCCTGTATTTATAGGCTTTTGATGGGTTTGATTTACTGGAATTGAGGCTGACTTAATCACTTGAATGCTAACTTGATGTGGAGGCGCCATAAACCATATTTGACTCAATACTTGACCTAATTGCATGATTCAAAAGCCCGATATGAGTCAATTTAAATCTGAAATGACATTATAAACTCAGAATAAATTCTATAAGTCCACAATGAGGACTTTGACCTAAAATAATATGACCCAAGCATGAAACCCATGCTTTAATAAGTCATTTAATAATTTAATATAAAACTATTTTCTTTATTCTTTTGACAAGCACAATAAATATTGAATCAAATACAATTTATGAAGACCGAACCTAGTTACAATCTTCAAAACCTTGATTCATTTATAATTCTATGTAAAAACATGAAAGAAAATTAAACTTTAAATTAGAAGAAAGAAAATTTTAAAAAATGAAACCAACAAAACCACCTAAAATTAAGATCCTTGAAAAATAGTTCATACTTGTGTAAATAACGTATTTACCATCACTTACTATCTACCATATTTTAAGCAAGTATTTGCATAAAATAGAGTATAGGAACAAGATGTAAATAAATATACTCAATGAAGATAAAAGAACTATAATATATAGGCACAAGTAATTACCATAGTTCATAAATAAAGTAGTTGTATTAATTGTACTGAAAAAATCAACAAGTGGGAACTCTCCCATTTGACTAGGCTTTAACAGTTTTATTTTACGCGCAATAGAGAATTTTTCTCCAACTCAAACCATACAGACTCTTGGGAAAGGTTCTTGGCATGTATTTTATTGGTTGTGAGTATTTTAGTGGGAATTGTGGCATATTTGATACTAAGATAGAAAAGGCCCAGAGTGAAGACAAACGAACATGTTGAAAAAAATTGCAATGACATTAGGGGAATTTTGAGGTGCAAAATTGGCCTCCTAAGGAAGTTATAAAATAATAGTGGAAATAATAAAATAAGATTAGATTACATCATCAAATTTTAGAGGAAAAAAAGAAAAACACTACTTTTTTAACTCATATTTTCAATTTATCTCTCTATGGGTTTACTCAAATTTCAAGTGGGAACACTCAATAGATGAAGAATTTGATCCCTCATACAAGGTGTTGTAGCTCCTAGAGACAGCCTTGAGTTGCCAAAGACCAGTGCCTAGGACATCTTAAACAGTAGGGAGTATAAAGTATATTTCAGGCTTATTATCAGCTTAGGACTCTCTACCTTTTCAACTTGTTCAAAGCATCATCATATGGATGGGACCAAACTACCTTCGGATTTAGCAAGTTATAAAGACACTGTAAAGACAAGAAGGGAATCTTCAATACATATATACTTCAGACAACTTAGAGACAGCTTTCATCAGAGAGGGCCAGTTTCTTAAAGACATATAGGTATTTAGCGAGAAAAAATATTTGGGGCGCAGAAAGTGAAAGGGGAGTACTAACTACCAATGAAATGGTGCTTAGAAAACATATTTCAACATAATATGGGCTTAGGAACTAAGAATCCATACATATCAATCAGTTCAGTGAGAGTAACATTCCACGATGTTTAATACAGAGTAAATATGAATGATGTGTTAAGCGGAACGACATATCGTGTATGAGCCATATTTAAAGCAACATAGACCAGTAAAGCATGAGTATCGGACAATGATAAATTCATACCCGAGGTGGCAAGTTACTCGCATTCCAAGACACGATAAAAGGAAAGTGAAAACAGTGGAGAGAACAATGATACAATATCACAAAGAAAGAGTGAAGAACTATATAGCATTAAGACTGGAATCCTCATACATAACTAGAACTTCTCTTCGCTGAAACCCCACGAGCTCTGTGCATTTGCATTGATAATTCCACGACAAGCATACAAAAAATTTTACACTGCCTTTTTCTTCAGGAAATCTGGAACCCATCTTTCTCATTCGATCTTCCTTATATAGACCTATTCCTATCTCAGCGAGAAGATATTTTTGAGAAAATATCTTCTTCGCATGACCAAAATATGTTAAAGGACCTTATCAGAACAACAAAACTTATGATGAGGAATAAGGCCTCCCATCATGGATAGTCAGGCCCTTGGCCGTTTTTAAAACAGGAAATTAAACAAAAGTCTGGTAACAGTAAAATGCTGGAGTGGAGTGAACAGCCCACTCGAAACTTAAAAGTAACTAATTCAGTAAAAAATAAATGGGCCGTTGAGGACGAATCATGAGTTGACATGATTTCATAGGTGTGGAAGGGTTGAGGCCGTTGCTGATGCTGATAGTGGGATGTTCGCTGATGAGCTGGCGATCCGGGTGGCAAACTGAGCGCATTTTTGCCGGCTGCTCTATGAAGTAAAAGCATCGGGTAGCAACCCTTCTCAGGGACATAGCATGAAAATGAAAGCTTTAAATAATCTGTCCTTTTCTGAAAAGAAATCCTATTAGAATTAAACCTGGAGGGCATAGTTCTCTTGTGCATTGTACTCTCTGTTTTCAAATTTTGAATTTGAATTTAAAATCTTTCGTGCTCGACATTGAATTCGTATGTCTTCGACTGATACTCTTTGCTTCGTCATTAATGTCTTCATCTACAAAAATCTGCTCCTTGAATGATTCTGAAGGGTTTGGTGGATTTTGAACCCTATTTCTTCCATGGATGCCATGTCGAGACAGCTCCCGGGACTTTTCTTCATAATTGCAGCTTCTGTAGAGTAGCCCTTCGATGTGCACTGCTACTGCAGTCCAGGCTGTATATTATGATAATTTTTCCATCGCTAAAACCCTGCAAAATCCGCAAACTTGTTAATAAAACCGTGCACGGGGAGGTGGAAGTGGTGGGGGATAATGAGGAATGACAGCACTGCATGATGGACCGGGGTAAAAAGTAAGGCGGTGGTAGAAAATACAGCGTAACAGTGTTTTCTGCGTAAAAACGCTGAAAAAGGCAATGGTACGATGTATGATAGGGTTTGGTGGGGAAATGCATCGCTGGCTGTTTGATTGTGGTCTAGTGGTGGGGATCGACGGTGGAGAATGGTTCGTGGAATAACTTATGCACATGACGGAATACATATGAAACATTGAAATTTTAACGTAAAATGTGAAACATTCAGACTTTGGTGGAAATGCAAAGGAAACACATGAAATGCAATGGAAATGCGCATGAGGGGTACGGGAATGAACGTACGAGGCGGGACCCAATACGGAAAGCGTGGATCGCAAAGGCGGAAAGTGTGATGGCGGAAAGTGGCACCAATCAGAAAACTGCACTTTGCGCTTTTGCGATAGGGCGGATCTGCGATGGGTGCGATTTGCGATGATCGCAAATCGCAAAGGCGGAAAATGCGATGACGGAAAGTGGCACCAAGAGAAAACTGCGCTTTGCGCTTTTGCGATGGGGAGGATCTGCGATGGGTGGATCGCATCGCAAATATTTGCGATAGATTGATCGGGCACGAACATGTGAAATTGCGATATGCGCTTTGCGATGGGTGTGATTTGCGATGATCGCAAATCGCAAAGGTGGAAAGTGCGATGGCGGAGAGTGGCATGAATGCGATTTGCGATGGAAAGTGGCACCAAAAACAAACCTTGCGCCTTTTAAAATCACTATTCCCCTTTTTCTCTATACTTCAGCGTTTTCGTATTAACTCCACCTTTGGCTTTTATGTATGTGACTTCCTTTACCTTGTTTCGCTTCGACCATCTCTTCAAATATTTCACTCTTTGATATAATGTTCCACCCATAGCCTATCAACATTTAATAAATCAATGACTTATGAGTCAATATTGATCAACATTGGCTCCACCTGGGGACGGCACGTTTATCCTTGAATGTGTCGAGAACCACGCAGGCCACCTGTTTGTCTTCTGTGAACGCCACTTCTCATCTTCTTCAACTTTTACCTCTTCTCTCCATGATTCATCAATCAACAACGCATTATTCAATTCAAAAAATGAAAGCAGCTACTTAATATACAATATGATACAATCAAGCCCTCTCAACCCGACTCAGAGCTGAAAGTAGGGTTTTAAGAATTGACCATTTACAGGGGCGTCGAGCAGATCTCCCTGTAAATTCTCTAGCTTGAAGGTGTTATTGCCCCCCTGCTCAGCAATCTTGAAGGGACCGAACCAAAGGGGGTCAAATTTCCCGTGCTTCCCTTTATCGGCCCTGCGTACATCCCATCTGAGTACTAGATCTCCTGCCTATAACTTTCTGTCTTTGGCATGTTGATCGAATAGCTCTTTCATTTTCTCCTGATATGCCTCTAACCTCTGATTTCCCTGACTACGCGTTTCTTCGAGTTCCACCAGCTGGTTAATTCTTCTAGTCATGTTATCAGGTTCTTCTTGACTCTCTTGCATGAACCGAGCCACCGGTAGGGCTAATTGTATAGGAAACACAGCTGCTCGTCCATATACCAGTTCATATGGAGATTTCCCAGTTGCTCTTTTATTGGTGATTCTATTTGCCCACAGGGCGAATTTCAGTTGGGAGTCCCAATTCCTCTTATTTTCATTTATAGTCTTCTTTAAGGACCTCACCAGGGTTTTATTCGAAGATTCTGCCAAACCATTTCCCTGTGGGTAGTAAGCTGTAGAGTGACCCAGAGAGATATTATATTGCTGACAGAAATTCACAAATTTTGTAGATTTGAAGGCTTGTGCATTGTCAGTGACTATTCTAGCAGGGCATCCAAACTTGGATATAATGTTCTCTTCCATGAATTTGATTATCACTGTGTCTGTAGCATTTCGCGCAGGTATGGCTTCCACCCATTTCGTGAAATAATCCGTGGTAGTCACGATCCATTTGTGCTGTCCACTTGAGGGCGGGTGAATCTCGCCTATGAATTCAATTCCCCACTGTTTGAAAGGTTCATTGACGTGTACAGGAATCAGGGGCAGAGCCGCTAACTTTTGTTTTTCAGCAAATTTCTGACATTTGTCACATGCTCTAACCCAAGAAAAGATGTCTCCAAACAATTTAGGCCAGTAGAAACCAGCCTTCAGAATTTTCTGAGATGTGCTCCTCCAGCTGTAATGTCCTCCATAGATTCCCTCATGAAATTCGGTCATTATGTTCTCCACTTCGCCTTCTGTGAGGCATAATAATAGTATGCCTGAAAGATCTTTCCAATATAGCTGACCATTGGCAACCGTATACTTTTGTGATTTCAGCCTCAATGCTCTGTATTTTGATTTATCACAGCTAGGTGGACAGCTGAGTGTTAGGAGATACTCAACTATTTCTTTGTACCAAGGACTAGTAAGATACTTCATCAGTATTTTCTGAGTGGCCATTTCCACTTCTTGTTGCCCTGTCTATTCCTCAGAATCTTCATTTGCAATCATAGATAAATTGATGCCCAAAGCTTGATGATTTGACTCTGATAAAATTCTTGCTAGCCCCTGCCCTTTAATCAACTTAGTGTGTCTGATGTCTAGATCATATTCCTGTATCTTTGCAATCCACCTACCCCTTTTTCCTTCACTGTCACCCTGAACAAGGATATCTTTAACCGCTGCGGTGGGTACAAATGCAGTAATGTGATACTGCATAATATACATGCGAAATGCCTTGAGGGACTTTACCAGGGCATAGGCCTGCTTCTCCAATATATTGTATTTCAATTCTGCGTCGTGAAGCACCTGACTAAAGAAAGCAATGGGTTATTCATACCCATCCTCGTTTTTCTGTAGGAAAACTCCAGCTACCGTATGAGGTGATGCGAAAGAGAAAATCATAAATGGTTCGGTGAAAGCTGGCCTTGCCAGCACAGGAGCCTCAGCAAATGCATTCTTTATCCTGGCAAAGGCCTGCCTCGATTCTGGTGACCATTTCACCTCATTATTCTTTTTTAACATATCTGTTATATGCCTAACTATCTCAGCATAGTTAGGGATAAATCTTCTCAGAAAATTGATACGCCCTAAGAACACCTGGACTTCTTTCTTATTCCTAGGGAGGGAGATGCCATTTATAACCTCCACTCTTTTAGGATCAATCTTGACCCCATCCTTAGTTACAATGTGTCCTAGGAGCTTACCCTCTTCTAATGCAAACAAATATTTCTGAGGATTTAGGGAAAGACCATACCTTCTGCATTTCTCAAAAGTTCTCTGTAAATGTTGAATGTGCTCAGCATCATCTTTCGAAAATACTGTAATATCGTCCAGATAGACCACCAGAAATTTATCTTGTTCCCCAAAAAAAGCTATGTCCATAGCCCTCTGAAATGTGGCTCCTGTGTTAATCAGCCCAAAAGGCATCCTCGCGTACATGAATGTACCCCAGGGCGTGGTGAAAGCAGTCTTCTTCTAGTCTTCTGGGAGTACAGCCACCTGGTTATAACCCAAAAAACCATCCATCATATACATCCTAGAGGCCCCCACCACTTTCTGAAGAATGTGGTCCATCTTTGGTAATGTGTAATTGTCTTTCAGGGAGGCTCTATTCAAATTTCTGAAATCCACACACAACCTTATTTCTCCATTTTTCTTTTGGATAGGGACTAGATTTTCCACCCATTCAGAGTACTTCAATGGCACAATTATTTTAGCCTTTAACAGCTTCTTGATTTCTTTCTCAATGGAGGGGAGTAGTAGAGGGTTTATTTGTCTAAGCTTCTGCTTGTGAGGCCTTGCATCTGCCTTCAGGGGAATTTCATGCTGCAAAATGCTGATATCAAGCGTCTTCAGGTCTTGATAGGACCATGCAAATACATCCCTATAAGACTAAAATAATTGTAGGTACCTCTCCTTATAGTCGTCCGGGACCTTTCTGGACAATTTCACAATTTTAGGTTTAGCCTCAGTACCCAGATTTAGGTCCTCTACCTGGTTTTCGTCTGTCGTTTTGCTGGGCTGCCTGAGGACATCATTTTTGTCAAACAGCCTTTCTAGGGGCACCAGGCCTCTAGGGATGACATTTCCCTTCAGCTGTAACACTTTTCTCCCGGCCATTTTTTCTTCCCACTTGTTTTCTGATTGGTTCTCAACATCATCCCCCTCACAACAGTCGATTTCCATATTAGAGAACTCCCCAACTGTCTCTAGCAACCTTTTCACTTGTTCATCGTCCTTAAACACTTGCTAGTGTTTGACATCGTCTGGAATCGAAGGTCGGTACCTTACTTCTATCTCATACCTCAGGAGGGGATTTTGGGGTGGCTGGAAGGTGCTAGCAGCTACTGCAAGTGAATCTGCCATCCTGTTCTACTCCCGGGGCATGAACTGAATATTAAAAGCTGAGAAAAATTTCTCCACCATGTCCCATACTTCATTCCTATAAGCTCTTAAACGAGGATGTTTAGCTTGACATTGATTTCTGATCTGTCGGACCACTAATTCTGAATCACCCAAGACCTTCAGGGTTTGTATATTCATATTCCTGGCTGCCTGTAGCCCCAGTAAAAGTGCTTCATACTCAGCCACGTTATTGGTGGCTTCATACTCTAATTTGAAGGACAGTGGGACCCATTTTCCTGTAGGGGAAATCAATAAAACTCCGGCACCATTACCTTCTTTCGAATTTGCCCCCATCGAAATGTAGAGTCCATACCCCTGTTTCAAGACCTTTTGGGGATTGTTGAGTCCTTCTTTGACATAAGGAAGGTTCCTGGGCATAACTGTAATCTTCTTCTAACATCAAGCACAAAAAATCTCTATCCTTACTGTAGACCGGTGAATTTTCTGAACAGTCAGCTTTGGTAACCGTTTTTACAAATCTGGTCTCCCTGTATAATCTCCTCTCCTGCCCGCCAAAAATTGGGATGGTGGCATATGTTAGATCTAGTTTAATTGACCCGCCAATTTTTGTTCCCCAAGACCTTGATAGTAGCATACCAAAACGGGCTGGAATGTCAGCCACCACGATGTCCATTACTACACTTTTAGCTTGGATTTGGGCCAAGTTGACCACTAGGTCCTTAATCATGTCCAAGCACTTAACTCTTTTGGAGTCAAATGAGTACAGGTCCTGATATGGACGAGTGATCTAGAGTCCTAATTGTTCCATGACAGACAGAGGCATTAGATTGTGGGAGGCTCCAGAGTCTAACATACAATTGTGGAGTAATAGGTCATGGATCACCAAAGACACGTAAAAGGGAGGTGTAGAGGGGTCTAATTCTTCGACATGTGGACCAAACACTACCATAGGTCTTTCTTCTTGTAAGTTCAGACTGTCAGGGATGTGTATTACTTCTGGGGGAAGCATGAAGGATGTGACTTGGGACTGATATGCTGGCTGTTTTAGCAACTCAGTCAAAGGAACTGGGATTTTCACTTTTTCAAGTTCTTTTTGTAAATTAAAGACAGATGACGGCTTATCTATTGACACCTCTTTTTCTTTTGAATCCTTGCTCTGGAGGGGAGGCTTAACTTCTTTTATGATGGGCTCGACCTTAGGGGGTGTAGTTACTTGTGAGGATGAAGGCATTAGAGCATCAGATTGTAGGGTTTGGTTGAGGGGCCTCTTACCTTTTTATGGGGGTTTTTGAGTGTTGACCTCCTTCTGTGCAGGTGCTGACTTCTGGGGTGTGTCCTCCTCTTCATCTTGAGTGCGAGTTCTCTTTCTGGAGGACCTGAGGTCATATTTCCTGTTAAACTGAGCCTGCATGAAGTCGACAAACTGCTGGTAGTAGTTGTCAATCTCCGAATCCTCAGTGCTTTCATCAGTTTTGACTTCTGAGTGAGTTTGTACTTCCTCCTCGCCACTTTCGTGAATAGGACATTCAATGTCATCATGGTCTGAGAAAACAAGTCAGGTCTCTTCTTGCTCACAAGCAATGTCTTCGGTAGAACCTTCTACTTGCTCGTCCAAGTATAAAGGATGCGGTACCTGATCTTGCTGCTCCTTCTGCCCCCTTTGCAGTATCTGCAAGGGCGGCTTTTTGTATTGAGGGTTAAAACCTCTGTTTGGAGCATTCTGGAAATTCTTTGAGGGTGAATTCTTGGCCTCCATCTCAAGCTTGATCAGCTTACTTGAGAGATTCTTAATCATCTTGTTCATTTCTTCAATCTTGTCATTAGTTGAATCCCTATCTTGGCTTGAGGTGGATACTTCCTCTTTTCCCCTCCTTCTAACATCCTGTTCCTGTTTCCCTTTGGATTTTCCAGTAGAGACAAAATTTGCTTCTTTCTCCAGTGCGTCCGTCTGTGCATCGTCCAAAGTGGCTAGCTTTCTCTCTCTCAATGAGAAACCGAATTCAGAATCAAATGCTGCGACAAAAATGACCTTGGCAGCGGTCTGGTGAGGCTTCATATCGGCGGGGAGACTCAGGTACAATTTGTTAAATCTTCTGATAAACTCTGACACCCCTTCATTATGTTTCTTTTTCAGAGTGTTGAATTCGGTAAGAACATTACCATGATCTTTCTTTTCTCCCCATTTTTTGATGAAAGCATCCTCCATTCCCTCCCATGTGTTGATAGAGCGAGCTCCAAGTGTCTTGAACCATTTTCTAGCTTCCCCATCTAAGGATTGCACGAACATCCTTAGGACCACATCTAGATGTTCCACATTGAAATTCTCTGTGAAAGAGCAAAAGACTTCGATATGTTTCTGGGCTTCAATCTCATTCTCACCATTGAATCTGGGCAGAATCTTCAAATAGTCTTGTGGCAAGTCATTTAGTACTGCAGGTAGCTCCAAAGGAGCATATCTGTTTTGCGGGAAACCAGGGACATTAGCCATTGGAGGAGGAGGTGGAGGTAATGCAAGAATCTGAGCTGTAAGAGGAGGAGAAGAAGGTGGAAGTGAAGTATGGATAATGATGGGGATGTAGTGAACAGTGGCTTGAGGGGTTGACGAGAATGTCGGGCTATGAACAGCAGATACTTCAGTAACTTCCTTAATCTCCTCAACTTTAGGGGTAGGGTGGAAAGAGTAATGCGAAGTATTGCTAGACTCGGCTTCGTCTTTGATATGGACACCTCCCCGAGGTGGGCTCTCTAAATAGTAACCAGTATCTCTTATGATGGAGTCAGGGCCTTGTATTTGGGCGATTTGAGAGGAAGAGGACGGAAGATATGGAAAGTTTTCTAGGGAGAATTCAGGAATCTCGGTATGAACTGACTGCCTTTCCCTCCAGCCCCTTCTATGTAGGATCCTTTCCGGGTCAGACACAGAAGGTGTCTTTGGCTGAGATGTATCTGACCTCAGGTGTGGCTTACGAGGAGCCAGGACTGCAAACAAATTAACTTACAACACAAATGTGGAGTCGCCAAGGTGAGGAATGTACAACTCTCAACTCTTCATGCTCACCTAACTGAAGAGTGAATAGGTTTGTCGAGGCCCAGGGATTTTAATTTATTTCGACTTCGTCCCCAGCAACGGCGCTAGAAAGATGTTGTAGCTCCTAGAGATAGCCTTGAGTTGACAAAGACCAGTGCCTAGGACATCTTAAACAGTAGGGAGTATAAAGTATATTTCAGGCTTATTATCAGCTTAGGACTCTCTACCTTTTCAACTTGTGCAAAGCATCATCATATGGATGGGACCAAAATACCTTCGGATTTAGCAAGTTATAAAGACACTGTAAAGACAAGAAGGGAATCTTCAATACATATATACTTCAGACAACTTAGAGACAGCTTTCATCAGAGAGGGCCAGTTTCTCAAAGACATATAGGTATTTTAAACAGAAAAATATTTGGGGCGCAAAAAGTGAAAGGGGAGTACTAACAACCAATGAAATGGTGCTCAGAAAACATATTTCAACATAATATGGGCTTAGGAACTAAGAATCCATACATATCAATCAGTTCAGTGAGAGTAACATTCCACGATGTTTAATACAGAGGAAACATGAATGATGTGTTAAGCGGAACGACATATCGTGTATGAGCCATATTTAAAGCAACATAGACCAGTAAAGCATGAGTATCAGACAGCGATAAATTCATACCCGAGGTGGCAAGTTACTCGCATTCCAAGACACGATAAAAGGAAATTGAAAACAATGGAGAGAACAATGATACAATATCACAAAGAAAGAGTCACGAACTATATAGCATTAAGACTGGAATCCTCATACATAACTAGAACTTCTCTTCGCTGAAACCCCACGGGCTCTGTGTATTTTCATTGATAATTCCACGACAAGCATACAAAAACTTTTACACTGCCATTTTCTTCAGGAAATCTGGAACCAGTTTTTCTCATTCGATCTTCCTTATATAGACCTCTTCCTATCTCAGCGAGAAGATATTTTTGAGAAAATATCTTCTTCGCATGACCAAAATCTGTTAAAGGTCCTTATCAGAAAAACAAAACTTATGATGAGGAATAAGGCCTCCCATCATAGATAGTCAGGCCCTTGGCCGTTCTTAAAACAGGAAATTAAACAAAAGTCTGGTAACAGTAAAATGCTGGAGTGGAGTAAATAGCCCACTCGAAACTTAGAAGTAACTAATTCAGTAAAAAGTAAATGAGCTGTTGAGGTTGAATCATGAGTTGACGTGATTTCATAGGTGTGGAAGGGTTGAGGCCATTGCTGATGTTGACGGTGGGATGTTCGGCCCGATGAAATTTTGGCGATCAGTGTGACGGCGCATTTTGCCAGTGCTCTATGAAGTAAAAGCCTCGGGTAGAAACCCCTTCTCGGGGACATAGCATGAGCTGAAAGCTTTGGATAATCTGTCCTTTTCGAAAATAAATCCTATTAGAATTAAACCTGGAGGCACAAGTTTCTACGCGTACTCTCTTGTTTTCAAATTTGAATTTAAAATATTTCGTGCCAGACATTGAATTCGTAGGTCTTCGACTGATACTCTTTGCTTCGTCATTAATGTCTTCATCTGCAAAAATCTGCTCCTTGAATGATTCTGAAGGGTTTGGTGGATTTTGAACCCTATTTCTTCCATGGATGCCATGTCGAGACAGCTCCCGGGACTTTTCTTCATAATTGCAGCTTCTGTAGAGTAGCCCTTCGATGTGCTCTGCTATTGCAGTCCAGGCTGTATATTATGATAATTTTTCCATCGCTGAAACCCTGCAAAATCCGCAAACTTGTTAAGAAAACCGTGCACGGGGAGGTGGAAGTGGTGGGGGATAATGAGGAATGACAGCACTGCATGATGGACCGGGGTAAAAAGTAAGGCGGTGGTAGAAAATACAGCGTAACAGTGTTTTCTGCATAAAAACGGTGAAAAAGGCAATGGTACGGTGTATGATAGGGTTTGGTGGGGAAATGCATCGCGGGTCGTTCGATCGTGGTCTAGTGGTGGGGATCGACGGTGGAGAATGGTTCGTGGAATAACTTATGCACATGATGGAATACATATGAAACATTGAAATTTTAACGTAAAATGTGAAACCTTCAGACTTTGGTGGAAATGCAAAGGAAACACATGAAATGCAACGGAAATGCGCATGAGGGGTACGGGAATGAACGTACGAGGCGGGACCCAATACGGAAATCGCGGATCGCAAAGGCGGAAAGTGCGATGGCGGAAAGTGGCACCAATCAGAAAACTGCGCTTTGCGCTTTTCCGATGGGGCGGATCTGCGATGGGTGCAATTTGCGATGATCGCAAATCCCAAAGGCGGAAAATGCGATGACGGAAGTGACACCAACAGAAAACTGCGCTTTGTGCTTTTGCGATGGGGCGGATCTGCGATGGGTGGATCGCATCGCAAATATTTGTGATAGATTGATCAGGGACGAACATGTGAAATTGCGATATGCGCTTTGCGATGGGTGCGATTTGCGATGATCGCAAATCGCAAAGGTGGAAAGTGCGATGGCGGAGAGTGGCATGAATGCGATTTGCGATGGAAAGTGGCACCAAAAAGAAACCTTGCGCCTTTTAAAATCACTATTCTCCTTTTGCTCTATACTTCAGCCTTTTCGTATTAACTCCGCCTTTGGCTTTTATGTATGTGACTTCCTTTACCTTATTTTGCTTCGACCATCTCTTCAAATATTTCACTCTTTGATATAATGTTCCACCCATATCCTATAAACATTTAATAAATCAATGACTTATGAGTCAATATTGATCAACACAAGGAGTACCCATTTTGCATAATTTCAATGGACTGTGCTAAATGAAAAATGAGAAATACATGAAAAAACATGATTGCAATCACGTTTTTCATGTATTTCTTATTTTTCGTGTAGAAGGGTCGTTCAAAAGTATGTAACATGGGTAGTACTTGGATGAGGAATGAAATTTTTCATCCAATGACTACTCACGCTCGAAATTTGAGTAAAAGCTTAGGTGGATAAGTTGAAAAAAGTAGTTTTATAATTTTTTTTATTTTAATCTTTTTACTTTTTCACCCCAAAAATGGTGAATAATCCCCCATAATTGACACCATCATCTTTAATCCTATTGGTTCTTATAAATTTTACTTTGGCTGTACATTTTTCTTAGGAGACCCATTTTAGACCTCAAAATTTCTCTAATGATTGGTTCCTTTCAAAGGAACGACAATGTTTAAAGTCATTGTTTTTATTAATGATCCATATAGAGTGTGTGATATATGGAAATTTAGAATAAAATATATCTTTGTCAAATGATTGGCCCATCACAATATTGATCAACATTGGACACAATGAATGGACTTAAAAAACCAACCTAGGAAGAAGGTTTTCATAGATGGCGTGTATATTATATACACAAATTATATTAATGTGTTGCTACACCAAAGGGTCTTGCAATAATGGAACTGCCACAAAAGGTTTATTTTCCTGTATAATTACCACACAAATCATTGAGGAATCTAGGTTAATGTGCATATTTTGTTGAGGAAACGATAACAGATAAGAAAATTTTTCGATGAAGACAATGATAAAGCATTGAAGCTAATGATTATGTTAAGGTTGTGTGATGCGAAATACTATTATGATAATGTGCTATGATATAACACCAGGTTGTGCAATGAAAGACTGTGTCTAATGCATGTGTTGAAAGGTTATGAGTTGCAATGGGAGACTATGCTAAAAGCATGCGCTCATATGTAAACTATATTAAAGAATTGCCATCAAGGTTACATTGAAGGATGTGTTAATTTGTAAACTATGTAAAGAAGTTGCAATAGATATTGTGTCAAAGGATGTGATGGGAACTATGGTAAACACATGTAATGAAGATGAAGGTTATGTTAAAGGTTTCGTTGAGATGTATATTATTTGATACACTGCAATAAAAGCTATGCTAATGTGGTGTGGTACGGTGAATCTTTGATGTTAAAAGACAGTAATGAAAGGCTTAGATGAAGACTATGTAGATGCATTGCGATAAATATTATGATAGTGCGATAAGAAACAAGCCAGTCGCACTTATGGTGAAGATTGCAGTAAAATGTAATGCAATGTCATAAGAGACAAAGTCTATTGCAAGAATGTGATAAATATATTGATAAATGTGTTGCAATATAACATAAGTGCATACGATGAATACTATTATAATGCAAGCAATAGAAACTATAATAATGCGATCAATGGTACAAATAGTTGAATTGTGAAAATGTGACTAAAGGGATTAAAGCGCACTTGAGGAAAGCACAATATCACAATAAATCTCACTTCCCAAATTATGACTCTGCTATCACAATGTTGGGTATGTGTTATATTCTTTCCACGATTAGTCACACGCGCGGACCCTATTTTTCGGTGGTCAGACCCACCCATGGTTTTGTGCATGGGTTTGCACATGGTTCTGGGGCATGATGGTTTTCGGCCCCTGGTATTTTGTAGATCCGATCAAGGGAACTACGGTTATGTTCTAATCCAGGGTTAATGGATTGGGGTTTATGAATGCTTCAGCATGTACATATATGTGTTGTAACACTAAAAGGAAAATAATGAAAAGGCAAGTTGGTAGTCCCGATTTGGGATCCAGGGGAAAATCTATGTGTATATCTGTTTTATGTTTTATTCTCTTGATATTGTTTATTTTATGTTTTTAAGATTCGTTTGCAGATAATTTCTATACAGGGTTAAAACCTACACACAAATCACAGGCACAAAATAGTTCAGGACTCACCCTCTCGCCAATATGAATTGTGATCATTATTTACGACCTCACTATCGCAAAATCGTTGTCGCAATTGCAATGGAACTTTTTCCTCGTTGTCTTTGAAATTCTTTATCATGAATCTGTGACTCACCTCCCTAATCTCTGCGCAACTAGCAAACATAATAACCATTCAAAGGGAAACGAAATGACACAGTGCTAAAGGACAAGAGTTCAAACGGAAATTTGGGAATGAAAGAAATAATTTTCATTTATATCCATCTCCGGTGTTATACAAGAACTACCAAAGTACGATACGTATAACTAAGGTATTAAAGAAAAGAAAATGAAATCTATTTTTTGTTCTCAACCTTGGACAAATGGTCATTGGATGCATATCGTTGATAAGGAATTTCTCAACTTTACTTCTGGTGCAGGGGCAGGGACTTAATAATTGTGCTCAAGGGGAATAACTATATATTCAAATATCAATTGTAAAAGTCTTGCCTATGTTAATGATGATTTTAATAGTGCTTAGTTAAAACATGTTATGTTGGCTTTGTGTTAAAGGTATTTCAATAAATGAATAATCCAAGCTCGAGTTGAAAGAAGTCCAGCTTGAATTAGAATTGAATGCGCCACTTGGAAATCTGTGGTAAGTGAATAAGCATATGATTTACTTTTCCAATTCCTAGAAGCATAATCTAATAGGTTAACAATAACGACTATATACATGCAAGCCTGCAACAGAAATATGTGAATAATAATTCCACTTTGTCAAAGGGCATCCCATATAAGCTAATATATGTGAACGATGGAAAAGACAAGGCTAGGGAGATGATTGAGACTACCAAGATTTATATAGGTCAAGAAAATTCTACAATTCACAAAAAAATAATAATAGTCTGCAATGGAGGCTATAAAATCCTCAGATCATCAAGAGAAACTGCATTTTTACCGTGTATCTAAGATGCAAAATGTTTTTTCTCAACACCTTGCAACACTAGCTCAAATATGAGAAATGTGTGAAATGAGGATGCTTTTATTGTATTAGTTGGAAATAATGAATAAATGGAAGAAGTAGTATGCTATTGATCAAGACAAAGTTTTACAACAACATAAATTGGCCTGGAAAAATCATATGTATTCCAATTGGGATAACTGGGAGCAGACACTTCAGCAACTTAAGGATTCCAAGAAAGAAACTAAGAAATTAAAAGAAAAACTGATCCTGATGTTTTCATTAGTACAAAAATTGTTAGCCACTAGGAAACCTTCTTTGAATTATTCCATGTTTCTTTCTGAATGCCTTGTTTATTTTCAGTTGAAAGCAATTGAGGATGGGAGACCTTATCAGTTGCTCATAGCGGAACAGTTTGTCAAAACATTTGTTGAGGCTTCTGCTAGTGATCAACATCTACTATGTGAGTTGTATCTTCATAATGAGGCTATGCCTGAAAACAGAGAGGTCAATCTTAATCCTATTGTTGGTGATATACAGATTAGAGCGTTTGTCTCCTTTCTTGCCAATAAAATCACATGGAAAACCGCTTTTCTCGCGACTAGGCACAACGAGGATAATCGCCTCCTCTGGATAAGTCCAGAACCTCGAAATCCGGCCATCTTTGTAACAGAGTATCGTCAGTTTTTGCAGAAGCCAGGAATGAGTAGATATATACAGCAATTGCAAGCCTTAGTACTCTGAGAGTGTCATCATTTAATCAGGGCCAAAGAGACCGCTTCTTTGAAGGCAAACAACATGTTGTGGCAACAATCCTCCAAGAAGAGACAAGAACATAATCCCTTTAGCCCTAATAACCTTGAAACTGCACTGTCCAGAATACCAAACTATATCAGATGTGTTCAGCAATGTGTTGAGAATTGGATTGGCTATCATTTTCACTTCCCTATTTTATGGATGCCAGCAGAACGATATCAGGCTCATTACAGATTGGCTAACAGAGATGAGGCAGCAGCATGGCAGAAATTGCAAAGTAACCAGGGATTCAGACCTTTGACAGATGCCACCTTCCATAGTTATTGCTTGAGCAACTTGCATGCACAAATAGTATCCAGACTCTGACTCTGACTAAAATTTGCCTGAGGACATGCAACCCTTTCAGCTGGGGGGGATGTTAGGACCTCATAATGTATCATTTTGACTAAATATTTTGTCACCCTTTTACTCTTTCTAAGTTCATGCCTAAAGCTTACATTATCCATTTTTCCCAAAAGGTATAAAGTTCCTCTCTTTACTATGTATTTAATTTTTTTTTCATATAATTCCACATTACTTTTATATTTAATAATTAATCGAAGATATACAGTTGTTGAGACAGTCTGAAAGATCGCAGATAATCTATGATAAGGATCGCGTTGCTGAAACAGTCACACCCATTGTTGAAATAGTCAACGGGCACGCAAATCCCGTTGCTGAGACAGCTCGTGATTTGCGATCTTCAAAGTGTATTTCAAGAATGATGGCAACAAGACGAAGACGAGCAAGGGAAGCTGTTACATGGACCGTTCTGAAGCCAGTATTTTTGTACCTATTGTAATAGCATTCCACGATGGAAGAACAGAAAGACCCTGTGTTAAAACAAAAGATTAGATTTGGATAAAAATAGGATTTCTCTGATGTAACTGTAATAGATGTCTCCTCTTTAAAAAGAGGAGACATCATCATTAGAAGGGGGAGTTAGAGACTGCGGGAAGTACATTTCTTTGAGCAAGAAAGAGCAAGGCTCTATTGTAATGTATCACTTTTTGACAGATGAATAAAATTTTATTTTGAGCCCTTCAACTTAATTTCTTTTCCTGGGGAATCTTGTGAGAAGGAAAGGGCCCGCCTTCATCATAAGATTCACCCAATTTCTCCTGTAGTCTGTTACTCTTTATGTCGTTCACACCTTAATTTAACATTGTTTGCTGAAGATTATTTACGCAGTTCTGTGTTTCTTATAGACTTTGTTTCCTTTAAACATTGCATTAGCTTTATACCATTCATTCTTGAGAAGCCGTGAGTTATTTCATTTTCGGTCATTTGTTCATGGGATGAATGTGTGACAGAGTGATATCGGGAAACAGGTGCTGAAGATTCCTGCTTGGAGGAATAGGGTCCTGTTCTCCGTTGATTGATCTTCTTTTCTGCAGTGTGACTAATATTAGGAAACAGGTGCTGAAGATTCCTGCTTGGAGGAATAGGGTCTTGTTCTCTGTTATGGTTGATTGATCTTCTTTTCTGCAGTGATTTCCTTTCATTATCTTTCCTAGGATTCCTTTAATGAAAAGTCTGCAATAGAGGGATTGTTTCTGCTGT
Organism: Pinus albicaulis; assembly: GCA_034641835.2. Classification (NCBI taxonomy): domain Eukaryota; kingdom Viridiplantae; phylum Streptophyta; class Pinopsida; order Pinales; family Pinaceae; genus Pinus; species Pinus albicaulis. The sequence continues at coordinate 788,314,940 of CM076575.1, read as the reverse complement.
AACACAAGTAGGCTTCAGCTTTGTTAAAGTGAGGTGTGGACAGTGTGAATTGTGTGATTAATGCTACAAAATTTCTTTGCTTTTGGAATTGAGCATATCTAGTGTGTGATTGCCTTTGGAATAAACAGACCTTCCTAGGTTGACAATTTATGTGGTGCTTGAATTGTTAAAACAATTAAAGTGACCAACAATTTGGACAACTTTGACAGGATTAAAAGAAAACCCTAGACCTAATACCTAGTGACCAAATTTTACTTGAAGACTCACTAAAATGACAAAATTTGACCTTGAGACCTTAAAATCAGTTTGTAAGAGCATGTTTGATCACTGGAGGAAGGCTGCAAAGACTGACACTAACATTGGCTCCAAGGGGGATGGTAGCTCCTTGGAGGTGCCAAGAACTACAGATATTTGGAAAGCAGACAGTGCCTTCATCCATTGGGTAATGGAGTCAAAAACTCAAGCTGAAATGCATGACTGAAAATTGATGACTTGACGACACAAATTGACTCTCACTCAACTAAAAAATGACTCGATACTTAAACACAACCGAAAAACTGGAAAATATGCTCAATATGAAGCTTATTCAATACAACCTACTCTAACAGTTTCATTCATCACCTGATCAAGTGAAATGAAACAACCAATGCAACCAGGTAAGTATTCCAGCTGCTGTTATAAGTCTTCGCAAGTGCTCGTTTATGAACAACAAGAGAGAACTACTGAAAGGCAACTCCCATGAAAAATTGTGAACAGATCCGTTGAATACTATGGATTCTCTATCCGCCTCCAAAAACACTGCATAAGGATCTTGAAGTTCATGCACACTGGGACTTAGCTCATCCAATGGATTACTTCTCTTCTCCTCATACCATGAATTCAAACTTTGTTTTGAGCTTTGTGACAAGACTCCTACTAAAAATGACAAAGAGATCGGCTGCCAGATCAAGTTTATATCAGCACACGTTTCAAGCTCACATATAGTCAATGGAGAAAAACTTTGACTGCAGACATCATCCAACACATCAGCTATTGGATCGTGAAAAACTTGAAAAGACTGTTGCAACCCATTTTCTATTGGTTCCGATGAGATTACATGATTTTCTACGGGTTTCTCATTTGAAGATTTACTATGCAATTTACCCTTCAAAAACTGAAATGATTCAAAACAAAATGGTACGAAATCATCTTGTATCATTTGATCATATGTGCCAACTTCCATGTCTTCATCTCCAACTTGACAATCAATGGCATTCGGAGGCTGCAAATCTGGATATGAGAAGAATTGAACAAGGTTTTCATTGCCCTCAAGATGGTCCAGATCAAGACTTGTCAACAGTTGATTTCTGATTGCATGGAAGTTGTCTCTGATGAACTGAAATGAAGCAAAAAAAAAAGGTAAATATCCTTCACTTACTTCAAAATTTGTTGCACTTTCCTTGTCATTGTCATACCTGATATGCATCGGTTGATCACTGTACTAAAGCTGCTGAAAGTGAAATTCCTCCTTCCACAAACTAGCTGTTGATTTGTCTGCAAGATTAGCTTCTGTTTGGAGAACATAATCATCATCATACTGATCAAACTGAGGCAAATCATCAGTATAAAATACATCATCAAGCATACATGTCAAATCAACAAATCTCTCTTCTCCAAGATGATCTACAAAACAATAATTATCAGATCTATGACAACTGGGATAAGAAACAAAATGTTTTGGATCAGCAACTTGTTCTTCTTCAATCATCGAGCCATGGGCTTGAACATTATACTCATTCCTTGTGATGGTCCTTTGCATCATCTCTTCCACTACACTTACCAAAATGTCAAGCTTTACCTCTAGAGATGTCGATTTCTCTGGATCTATGTTTTTCATCTCTTCTTCCTTCAACTTTGCCCTTCGGATCAGCAAATGAGCCTCTACATCTACTGCATTGTTCTGCATCTCTTCAAGTGTTGCAAGATTCCTTTCTCTCAGCTGAAACTCCATTTCCAGATCAAAGGCACCCGGGTAGTGCAAGAGAGCAGATCCAGGAGGAGGCCTTATATTAACTGGCATCGAATAATAAACTTGGTTAAATCTGGCAGAAAACTATTGTACTGTCTCCCCTGGCAGTCTTTTTAGCTGGTTATACTCTTCTATAATCAAGAAAGGGTTCTGTCTGACCACCCACCTGTCGAGGAAAACTTTGACGAACTGCTGGAAATCTGAGATGCTCGCATCAGGCAGGGTTTTGAACCAACTCTTGACTTTGCCTTGCAAAGAAAGAGCAAAAAGCCTAATACTGACATCCTCTTCATCAACTTAAAAAAGGTCAAGAAAAGACTCAAATTCAATACATGTCTCTCAGCAGTGATATTGTCGCGTTCACCATCAAATCTTGGTAGATGTAGGTCATGATTTTTAGGGAAAGCATGGGATATAGGAGGTAAAATCAGAGGCTTGTATCGATCTGGAATTTTACAAGGTATAGGGGTATGTAAAAATGCTGCAGAATCGGTCTTGGTCTCTTGAGGCTCATCATTTTGAATATGGTCATCACAAAATTTGGAAGAAAGGTCTTGATCAAGCTCAAAAGCATGCAAATCTTTGGTATTCACAATATTCAAAGGGAAGGAATCAAATGCAGGCCGAGGATCTTTTCTCAAATACAATATACTTTGCAAAGCCTTCCTGACATTCTCGGGAAAAGAGAATAAATAATTTATGACAAAGAACAAAATATCTTGGATGAAATTCCAACTTGAATACCTGATCTTTCCATATTGTCCTTTCATGTTTCTGCTGGTCAGGTTCATCCTCCAGTGGAGTCCTTGGATCTGATCTCGAAACTAATTTAGAGTCACCAGGTGAATGATTTCAGCCTTCTGATGTCTTATCATTGTCCACCATCAACAATCAGATCTGAACTTGATTAAAATTTACTGAGGAAACCAAATTTTCAGTTCATAAACTAGACTGGAGATTGACTGAAGCAGCATTCATCTACTTTCGCTAATGCAAAGCAAGAGCATTTCGAAGGCTACCTGGCTAACTTCAGGCTTCGTCTGTAGTTTATAAAGCAAACAACAAAATTTCCTTCCCCAGTATGGTCGCCACTATGTTATTTCCTAAATCTACCTCAAGCTGAAGAAGGCAGAGTCTAGCGTAACATCAAACCACGCTTAACCTGGTAGCTAGCCCTACCAGATCGGGAGAGGGCTCTCTCCTGGTCAATCTCAGCAAAAAATGATCAGTGAGGCTTGAGATGATTTTAATAAAGGCTGATTTTAGGCTAGGTATATATGTAAAAGAGTTTGATTTGATTTTGAGGGTGTTTGTTGGATCAAAGGGAAGGGCAGATTTTGGGTCTGGGGAATGAGGCCTAGTTTTTACAGAGATCTGAATGGGGCAAGGTAGGAAATTGTTTTGACACTTCAATTTTGAATGAAATGGATAGCTCAGACCAGTGAGGAGTTGAAGAGGGCAAGAAACTTTCAGGAATCCTCTTCAAACAGTTGAAAACATGGAAAATTGAAAAAATCTTAGGTAGAGCACTACAAATTTTAATGGATTCTACCTTTATCCTTATTTGTTTAACTTAAGAAGAAATAAGAGGGAGAATGATATACATAACACATCAGTAGACTTACATTAATAGAGAGAAACACATCATCAAAAGAAAGAGCCACATGAATCCCAAGGAGTGCTGCAAACCCTGGTTTATTCCTTTGCCAAATTGCAGAGATGAATGTACAATGATGCTCAAAGCAATCCCAAGTGTCCAACCCAGCTAATGACTGAAAAAAAACATGATATAGACAAGCAACCACTCATCCCCTACCTCTAGGGGTCGAGCTCACAAGTTTATGAGCTGTTTCAACAAGATCTAAACTAAGAACTGGAAAATAGGCAGTGGAACAGCTTGCCTCTATAAGATAGGAAACTGATTCATTAAGTTGCAATTCACCTTTTGATGGATGAATCTACCTCCATGAGTAAAAATTTAACAAAATTACATCAAGATCCATCAAATTACATCATGAGTTTAACATTTGGAAGCAAGAAAGTCAAAATGTCAAAAAATAGGCGAAAAACAGAGTTACTAAGTCAAAAATGAGCAATAATCCCCAATGCACCGCGCCTGATTTCTCTATGCGTCGCGCCAGTTTGAAGCTGATTTTGGAGGCCTTCCCGTGATCCAAATTTGCTGCAAGTGGGCTTGTTGGAAATTTCTGCCTGTCTAATTTCCAACACAAGTGTAATTTCTGAATTTGGCTTCCATTTGCCCTTCCAAAAATGAGTTCTCCCAACACTGCTTCCTGTGTGTCTAAAAAGGGGCAGAAAGGTCATTTTTAGGGTGTTTTTGACCCTTCTGGAAGCCAAAAACCTGTCAAAATCTCTTGGCAATAAGTAGGCATGCATAATTTTCCATGAAAAATCCAAAAATGTAAATTTTTCCCCAAGACGAGCTCCCAATCATAAGCGCGCGCCAAGTGGCGCGACACGTAGAGCTGAAAAATCTATGTTTAGGCCAAAAAAAACAAAATTTGAAAAATGTGTCCCAAATTTCTTGAAATTTGGGCTGAATATCCTCCATCATGTACTATGATGGGACAAGGAAGCTTCGGCCAAGATTTGAAGTCTATCATGCATTTTCCGACGCTTTGAGGCCTTCTTGGTGCATGCAATTCAGTTGTAGAATCACTGTCTCGGTCATAAGAGGAATTTGTCTCCATGTTTGCCAAAGTCTATGTTGCCTTCGATGAAAATGAGGATTTTTGGTGTCTTGGTTTTTGTTTCCAAATGGTTGACACTATTTGAGGGATTACGGAGGGAGAGAGTAAGGGGAATGTTGGGAATATTGCTAATTGCCAATTAAAGAGTTTTAGGGGTAGCTTCTAGGCTTTTGGAATAATGGGAATATGGGATAGGGGTAGATGAATTTAGGGATATGGGGGATAGGGAAAAGGTTTGATGAAACTATAAAAACAGTGAGGGAATAAAATTGAGGGAGTGATGGCCACAAAAAACCAATGTATAAACCCTAAGGAAACATTTCTTGGGCAAGGAAGTAGGGTTTGAATTTGTTTTATTAAATCCTCATAAACATCATAAGACACACGTTTATTGGAAATGGAAGATTTGTTTGACTTAATTTGGACTATATTAAACCGATAAAATTGAATTTTTGAACGAAATTGTGGTGAAAAGAGCTTGCAGCTCTATGCGCCGCGCCACAACCCAACGCGCCGCGCCACAAACCCAACGCGTCGCGCCCTTTTGCAGGAGACTTTTCGAGACCTTCCTGGTGTCCAAATCGGGCGCAGGATATCTCATTGGAAATATCATTGAGTCTAATTTCCAACCCAACTCGAATTTTTCAATTTGGAGTTCATTTGCCCTGTCAAAAATCAAATCTCCCAAGACTGGTCAAAATGTGCAAAATGAGGTTGGCTCAAGGCAGAGTGTTGTTGCAGTCAACTTGTGAAGGTCTTCCTCAACTCCAATTTGAGCTCATGATAGCTCATTGGAAATTTATTTGTGTCTAGTTATCATTTGACTCATCAAGAAAGTCATTTTGCCAACCAAGTTAGGAGAAAACTTGATTTTCCCAAGGTCACTTCACAGGTGCATCAATTCTCCTGAGGCAAATGTATTTTTGATATTTCTGTAAAACCATGACACCTGTGTAAAAAGTGAAGGAGGTTTTTTTTCCTTGGCCTATTATGGACAAAAACCTCTCTCAGTTTTCCCAAATTCATCTTTTATTGCTCAGAAACATCATTGGAGTAAAACCTATCCCGATGTGTGGAACAAGGGATTTGTCGAAATGAAGTGAAATGAAGGGGATAAGGGGCTTCTAAACTCTTGAGAAAATTTTTGGAAGTAGGGAGGGATTTTAGGAAGCAGGGAAAAGTGGAATTTCAAAGATTGAGTGAGGGGAAGGGGTCCAAAAGGGCAAAACACAAGCCTGGCCTAGAAAATTGCCAAGTTGTAGCAAGAAACTAGGGTTTGTGCGAAAATGAGGAATTTGGGGGATCTCAATGATGGGAAGTGTTTAATAAGGTACATTAAGGATAGGGGAAGGTTTATGAACATCAGGATACAAGTTTTGTTTATTATTTGACCATCCAAGAGAAATTACCTCCAAAACCCTAGGAGAGCGAAATGAACCTTACCTAGGCACAACTGAAGCATGAACAAGGTGTAAAATGACCCAGTGGAACTTGAAATGATGATGAAAACCCTTTGAATGATGGTACACTCAGCTGAATGGTGACATGGACCGAAATTTGGACAACTTTGACAGGAGTAAAAGCAAACCCTAGACCTAATACCTAGTGACCAAATTTTACTTGAAGACTCACTGAAATGACAAAATTTGACCTTCAGACCTTAAAATCACTTTGTAAGAGCATGTTTGATCACTAGAGGAAGGCTGCAAAGACTGACACTAACAATA